>VWZT01000384.1:1382572-1408399 GCA_013397055.1 Pachycephala philippinensis
TTGCTATGCTCTTGCTGTGAAGAAACTCATCTTGTGTGTGAAATTTGCTAGTGAATGAGAGCTGGTTCCCAACTGATGGGTACAACAATAAAACAGTAATTTAACTGATGTTGTCTGCTAGAGTTAAATAAGCTTGCAATATATTTCTGGGGAAGTTAAGCTGTGTTAGGAGGGATGTTGTCAGAAGCCAGTTAAATTCCTTCGTTGCCATTTCACAGAATCACAAGCTGGCTGAGGTCAGAAAGAACCTCTGGGTTCTTATCCAACCCCAGCTCAAAGCAGGGTCATCTACAGCAGGTTTGTCAGAGCGGTGTCGAGGAAGGATTTTAATATCTCCAAGGAAGGAGAGTCCACAACCTGTTTGAGGTCAGAAAGAACCTCTGGGTTCTTATCCAACCCCAGCTCAAAGCAGGGTCATCTACAGCAGGTTTGTCAGAGCTGTGTCCAGGAAGGATTTTAATATCTCCAAGGAAGGAGAGTCCACAACCTGTTTGGGCAAACCATGCCAGTGTTTGATGACTTGTAGTATAAAAATGTCTTTCCTTATATTTAAATTGAATTTCCTGTATTTTAATTTGTGGCCGTGGCCTCTTGTCCTGTCATTGGACCACTGAGAAGGCTCTACCTTCTTTACTTCCTCCAGTGTTTTCTTCTCCAGGCTGAACAGTCCTGGCTCTCTCAGTTGCTTCTCATATGAGAGATGCTCCAGACCCTTCCTCATCTTCATGGTCCTTCACTGGACCGGCTCCAGTATGTCAACATCTCTTTACTGGGGAAAAAGAAAGAGGTCCAGAACCTCATGTATGTCTCAGCAGGGCTGAGCAGAGGGCAAGGATCACCTCCACTGACCTGCTCTGCCTGATGCAGCCCAGGATGCCTTTGGCATTTAACCAGTGAAGATAATTTCCAGTACAAAACATAGGTTTTTCATAACGACAGGGAAAGTTTATAAATTGCAAATAACTCTCAAAGATTTGATTATTTCAAAGGGATCATTTTATGGTTAAATACTCTTCTGTTCTGAGTATTTTTCACTACAGAGTTGCCTCCTAGTTGAACTATGACTTGAATGGCTTCTCAGGAGTCACAGTGCAATTAGAGGTTTCATCAGAGCAGTGATCTGGAAGTCTTACGAGGAAAAACCAGCCTTCAGTGATCTTTCTCAAACGTTCAAGTGAAAGAAAAAACAAGGAAATCCAGGACTGTAAGATGTATGTGCTGGGAAGTTTGATTTGCTACTAGTGAGTCCCAGGGTTGGAGACAATAGCACTTTTGAAATGACAACAGGGAAAGATGTGTCCCTGCCTATGTTAATTTATGTAAACATGATCTTTGTAGAGTCTTTTTGAACTGAAATGCAGTGTCACAGCAGTTTTCTGCTGCAAGAATGGATTAATAAGGGAGGACATCTTAATTTTGTATTTCTATTTTTTTTTTAGCATCTGTTCTCTGAACCCTCTTTCTCTACTGCATCCAAAGATGTATTTAGCAGATGGTCAAACTTAGGGGTTAACTTGCACAGAGGACATGTTAATTCATTTTAAAGCCGGTAAACTCAAGCCAGTAAACTCCAGTTAATTGTTACCTGGCCAAAGAAAAGGGAAACAATAACCATCAGCTAGGAAGAAAAGAAAAAGAATTTATTTGAGGGAAGAAGAAAGTGAATTATAGATTAAGGAGCATTAGTGCAAGAATAAGAAGGAAAAGAAGGAAGAAAAGGTAAAGGGGAAATGACGAGAAGGCAGCATAAGAAATAAATAATTATTTGTATTTTCATTTTTTGTAGTTTCATTTTGATGTCCCCCTAGTTTCAAGATTTCTTTCTTGATACAATATATATACATAGTGACAGGCCTTGTTTAAAACTCTTTCTAGTTAAAAAAAAAAATCTCATATTTTGTGTATATTCTTCTCTGTATTTTACAAGTGGGAAGTGCAATGACTTCCCATGGGACACCCATCACAGAGCTAGAGGCTGGAATGCCATTTCTCCACCCTCTCCCCCTGCTGTCCTATTTATTTGAGAATTTCTTGTCCAAAAGCTCTGACAAGCAGCCTTTATTGTAACCCATTTGGACTGATGTATAAGATCCCAATTATTCTCCACCCCTGAGATCTAGAAATGTGAACAGACGAAACAGGAACTCGACAGGAGGCACTGAGCTGCTGCTTTGATTTTCCCACTGATGTTGGTTGAGTGACAGCTGTCCATCTCAATGGCTCTCCCTAGGGATTTGCACTGGGTGAGTGCTTGGATGGGCTGGCAAAGGAGGAACGTTCCAGGCCAGGCCACCTGCGGATCAGGGTGCTGAGGCAGTGCTGATGTGCAGGCTCAGGGCCCCTGGCTGCTCAGCTCTGTCTTCACAGCACTTCTGAGTTTATGTTGCAATGTCTCTCATCCACTACTCAGCCCAGACCAATAAAACTCAGCTTCCATCCCAGCACGCAGGGATGGTTTCTTTAGGGACAGATTAGTTTGTAATGACATAAAATTGCCTTGATGCTATAAACCTGATTTGTGTGTATTTATTTACCCTGCCACCATGTATTGAATCTAATTCTGCATCTGCTTTTTTTTACTCCTTTATCACCATCTAGTGCAGATACCATATGAGTGTTGCCAAGCTGCAGGTGTGGAAGTTGGCCCCTTCTTTCAGAAGTAAAACAGAGAGTTCCAGGATGCTGGCCATTCACTTCCCAGTCATTACACAGGCAGCAGGAGCGTTCAAGAATTTGCAAAAGTTGTCATTGTCCTATATGAAAAATTGTACATTGAAATTCTTCAGATACTTGTACAGCTATTAGCCATTTAAAACTGTTTAATGTAAGTGGCTTATTTCAGAGAGCAAGAAAAGTAGATTCTGGCAATTTTGCCCTTAATATCTTTTCTATCTGTGTCGCACTTTAGTCAAAATTTACATAATAATGGGTAGGGAAGTGTTGTGGCACATGAACCGGTGCATATTAGTTCTTAGTTGCTTTCCCAAAAGGCTTGAAAATGCAGCAAATTTAATCTAGGTCAAAAAAAGGAAAAAAAAAGAAAAAAAGAAGAAGAAGAAAAAAAACTCTTCCATTTTGTAGGCAGAGGACATTTATAGAGAGCATTTGTATTCACAAGGGTATGGGAATGACAGAGTGCGACTCCTCCAAAAGAGCTCCCCGGTGCAGCTGAAGGCTGACAGCAAACTAGGACTTGTGGCCAATTAACAGAAAGGCCGTCATAACTTGCAAGGCATGGAGAGAAAAAATTGAGCTCCATGGGATCATTTTTCACTGGCCATTTACGGGGCTGTTACCGGCCTGGAGCATTTGTGCTTTAATGCGAGCGGTGCGATGCGGGGCACTCGGGGCTGGGGCACTGCCACCCTGAATGCTGGAACCAGCAGGAAAAATAGAGCACGGGGTGGAATTTGGCACGTCCCAGTTGTGAATCCTTCTCACATGTGAGCCCTTGACTGCATTCAGCTAATGTATTAATATTAGAAGTGGCATCGCTATAATGTGTGCTGTCATTAGAGTGGCAATGTGGTTTCCTGGCTGGTGACAGGACTGGTAATACGGTTTCCATCAGGGTGCCAATTATATCAAACTATTAGCAAACCTGAGCTAATTGGGAGGCAGCATCATTAAAAGTTGATTTCTGCTGTATTCGGCAATTTTACCAGGGATTGCTTCTGGAGTGAATCCTTTCCATCTCACTCTCCCATGACTCCATAGACAGTGGAGCATAAGGATGGTGCAGGTAGGAATCAAAACACATCCCTGCCTTAGCCACCTTCTTCTTCTGATAACCAGAGTTTCACAAACAGTTGGATTTTTATTTCTGGGTTCCTTTGTCAGGAATGGCTGTATCTGCTACTCAGACAGTTCATGGTTTTCTCTGGTTTTGTATGGAACGACCCAATCAAAATCTCTAAGACTTGAAACACCTTTCCTAATACTAGACCAGCATCTCCAGTGCAGGTTAGCTAATTGCACTAACATCTGTAGCACGGAAGAAATGCCGGGCAAGGCTCCCATTGCACTGCACCAGATGTAACAAAGGTGAAAATTCTCATTGCCCAACCACACACCTGAACTCCTTGTAGCAACAGAAGTGACTTTAGTGGAAAAGAACTTTTAATGTCTTCATTGGCTTTTGGAAAGTGACATTACATGTCATGGTGTGTTTGGTTGCAAATCACACTGTTCAGGCAGCTGTTTGTGGTTTACAGAGCACATATGCCAGAGTTTGGGTGGATGGCTGGAATGCAAGAGACCTTGTTAAAGCTTGCCCTGTATTAGTGTAGTGTTTAAATTTTGGTAGTGGGTGAGTGAGTGTGGAAATCAGGAGAGAAACATTTGGAATGAGTTAAGAAACAAGAAAAAGAAATCCTCCTTAACTTAAACTAGCTTGAACTGTGCTGGATTGACAAGAAGCTGCTGTCCCCATTGAGATTCCAGGCTTGTATGAAGCCAGCACCTGTTCTGCTTGCAAATGCATACACAAAAGTGAGCTTCATTCACAGAAAGAAAGAAACATAGCAGGACTTCACTCATTTAGCCTTCCAGGGCCTTCAGTCCCTTGATCTGTCAGCCCCTTAGAATTCAAACGCAGCCTTTAAAGGAATTTTCAATTCACAACATGATGACTTTGTTGATGTCCTGAATGTGAATGTATTTTGAATTGAATTTGTCTGCCAGGATTCCATTACTTGCTAAAAGAATACAGAGTTCAATCATCAGATAATCATTATAGCTGTTTTGAAGTGTTTATTTTATTAGTCTAGAAGGTAAAGCAAATTTCATACTTTTAAGTTGTTGCAGGCTTTGCAGGCACCCTGATAAGCTCTTGTATCTCTATACCCCATGGTTAGGGTTCAGATACTGGCAGCAGGTGACAATATGCACAACACAGGAGAGATCCAAACTGACAAATTTTGACAGTGGAAAACTAAAGAAACTAATAAATCAGACCAACAAATATGGGTTGGTGGGGTTTTTTCCTCCTGTATCTTTTCTCTTTTAATTCCCAAAAGTTAAATTTTCAGGCCTGGGAGGCTGCAGAATGTTTTTTTTCAAGCAAATCAAAACCTGAGAGCATCTTGTGGAGCATGTTTTAATTCCTGTTCACATCCAAGGGTTATTTTCTCATCTTGATGCACATGTGTAATTCTTGGTAACTTTAACACAGGAATTTTGTGTTCAGTTTAGGGAGCTGTAAAAGACTTTTTCTCACCCGAAGCAAGATGGAGGTTGCCGTATTCACTCAGGCATGAAATCCTGGCTGAGAGATTAAGCCTCTTACACAGATCCCAGTGCCGTTAAATGCCAACGAGGACCGTGTAAGCCACATCTTCAAGTGGAGGAGAGCTTCCCTTTGTTAGTTGTTCAAAATTAGGAATGTAAACAGCTCTCACGGCATAATTAGTCTGTATTTGCATTGGGAGAAAGTGAAGGAAATAATGGCATGGCAGAGCTCCTGGAGATGTCATAGAGCTGGATCTTGCAGCCTAACAAAGCCGTGACTGCTCTCCTGGGAGGTAAATTTGGGTCATAGAGCAGAAGTCATATGGGAGGAGAAGCCCCATGACATGGGGTCACTAACAGCTCTTTGAAAAATCCTCTTGCCAACAGGAGGAATGGCATTTCTTGAAGTTTGATGGTGAAAACTGCAATTTGTCGTAATTCCACAATGTCCTCCAGAAACCCAAGTTCGCTGTCAGCAGAAAATCAAGGCTACAGTGGTGTGAAAGTCCTCACCACTTGATCTTCTTTTTCCCATTCCTCACTTCTAAATGACGGCTTCAGCGAACCCATAGCTTTATTCCCCTGTAATCCATTGCTGCCATCTTTGACAGTGACTCACGCAAAGCTGTTTCTAGCCATACACGAGGCTGTTTGTCCCTGTCACTGTCTTGCTAAACAGGTTTCTGTGGAAATTAAATAAATAAAATCTCCACCATTGGTGCTAATTGGTGTCTTTGGCAGCCTGAGCAAGGGCTTGTGAATTGAATGTGTCATGGAGAATTGAATGTGTCAACTCTCTCCCAATGGCTGGGACCTTGAGGTCTTTCTCTGGCACTAAATTTCCTTTGAAAAAAGAAAAAAAGGGGAAGGGGGAGAGGGAGGGAAGAGAGAGAGAGTGAAAACAAGCTGAAGTAAGAGATCTTTTCCCTTTTTTTAATGAGGTGTTGAAGTTGAGCATTGTAGTGTCCACACTGCAGCATTTGCTCGTCAGATGCCTTGAGAAGTAGGGCTGTTTTCTGCTGTTGTTTCTCAGGCATCCCATTTGTTGCCATTAAACGCTGAGCAGCACGGAGTGGCAGGTTTTATTCAGTCTGTTCAAGCATCTGGCAGGATAGCCATGAAGTTGTTGCCGATGTCCTTAAGGGACTGTAGGGATCTGCATGATTCATTCAGCGTTTTTTTCAAGGTACAAAGAAGAAATGCCTTACGCTGTAGTAAATGCTGTTCCAAGTAGAGCACAACCAGCTTAGCAGAGCGCGGGAGATTTGCTGCTCTGGTGGTACTGACTGGCAGCACGAGCTCCTCTGCCTGTGGGCAAGAATACACTAACCCATGTGGAGTTAAACTGTGCTGCATTTCAGGCTGCTGAGGATCAGCAGAACCATGTCTACAAACCAATTCACCTTTTAAGTTGTCCTGACTAGGAAGGGAGAAGGTTATCACTGCCAGGCTTTTAGTTATTTGCATGTCAGAAAAGTCTACTTGTGGTTCAAGCTGCTGTCGAGTTTGTTGGTGATGAAGCAGAAATTATATGTGCATGGGGCCTGAAGGGGAGGGTTGTATTTTTTACTTTTCTTTCGGTAGGAAACATGCTTTTTCTTTTCCAGCTGGGCCACTTGTTTGTCTTTGGCAGTATCAAATTTTCTTTAGTAAAATGGAGGAAGGAAGGTCATTGCCTCTTTGCCTTTCAGCAGGCAACAGCTACCAATCCTAAAGCACAGATTAGCCCTGTCCTTTTACATTGGCATCTTCCCTTCCAATATTCCTGCAGAAAAGACTGAATTAGGTACTTTTTTCTATGTACTGACCCAAAAGGATTTTACACTGGAGGCATCTTCAGTGCAGTTTGTATAACACAGATGCAGTACCTCTGGAAAATCCATAGGCTGAGCTACAGTATTTCCTTGGGTAAACATGGAATATTGCCTTTTCTGTTCCTCTCTGTTCTCTTACTTTCTTTTTTGAGTCCAGCCCTGACCTCTGTAGCAAATACCTTCAAATTCAGGTGTCCACAAGTGAGTGTCCATTCTCTACTCAAACCACAGCAAACCAGCTCTTGTTGTGGGGTTTGTTTTATTTAAGAAGATATAAGCCAAATGCATCCTGAGAAAAATTTTATCCGTGTGCATTTTCAGATACATCAGTCCGTGAGCTTAGAAGTCTCTATTTTTGTCAGGGTCCAATGACCTGCCTGAAACATCTGCACATTTCCCATTAAGCTACTGTTTCTTCCAGCCCTCATTCACAGAAACATTTTTCTCTCCTGAGCTATTACTTCCCAAAAATGACCAGTTAAAGGGTATTTCACAGCATATTCATCTTTCAAGTGCAGTTCTTTCAAGTAGTGCCAAGAATGATAAACCAAAAGATTTCAAATTTCTCCTTATCAGAATGAACCCACAGAGCTGAAATCTAAAATGAAACTCTTTGGGCCCATGGAAAAGGACATGGCAATTGCAAAGTTGTGATTACAGCTTGATATTTTCCCCTCTGAATCTTCTCTCCTGGTTAAAAAACTTTATATTAAAAAGCTCATAAACCAAACAAAGAAACAATAGAAGATAGACTTGGGGCTGGCTGGCGGCATAGAAAAATATTGCAATGTTGTCTCAAAGTTGCAGTATTAAATGTCACAAACTTGGATTTTTTTCTCATTTTCATCTGGGGTAAAATAATTCAAATTTTCAGTATTTTCCAGAGAAACAGAAGATTTAGAAACACTTACAGAAAACACAAACCTTAACAGGCTGTGCGTGTCTCTAGCACACATCCCTGCGAACAATGTTCCGCTTACTGAAATAATTATTAAACCATCTCCATCGTAAAGTGTGAAATTTAAAGAACCTGTTGGCAGTATGAAAAATGTTTCTCTCAGCTGTGTTAAGTCTGCATTACCTGCCTGCCCATGTTTTGCTGTTCCTGCAAGTGATTTTCTGCGTTGGGGATAAACTTGTGTGTTCCAGCTGGGAATACAGGGTCACATTTTCTTGTTGTAATGGTTGTCACTGGCCTGGCTGCAGAGCCAGGGGGAGCATTCCCAGTGCCATGCACAGCTTGAGCCAAGCAAGGGGCAGTGGAGGGGCCATTCTGGGTTCAGCCCTTCCTTCCAAAGTGGGGTATGGGCCACCACCACACAGTTACTTCCAATGTTTGCTGTGTGCTGCTGTGCACACCTTTCCTTGTGTCCGTTGCCATTATGGGGATGCTGTGGGGTTGAACACAAGCAGGCATGTCAGGTGGGCTGGGATGCTTCACCTTGGCCAACATTAGGCAGCTGATACCAGCATCATCTTTGCTCACTGCCTGAAGCACAGATTGTTTTATCTGTGTCACGCTCCAAGGGAGCACTGAGGCTCATGAGCCAGGGTTTCTTTTGTTTACTGATTGGTTTTGACATTTCTCTGGAGTTGTAACAAATCTCTGACTGTGATTAAGAGAACGGGATTGTTTTCTGATTTATCAGTAAGACCCGCATCATCCTGTTTCATGTGAAGTAGGTTTTTACTTCAGTAGCCACTTCTGCCCCCCAACCAGCATTGCCCAGAATGTTTTCCCCTCTCCCCATAGCAGCTGGGTCACCAAACACCCCATCTGCAGCAAACATATCATCTGTCAAGGAGCAGACTTCATTGCCGTGGGGCATTACAGGAAAACCCTGGTCCTTGCTTTTGGTCCCATGCCTGTGACATTATAGCTCTTCCCTGAGGATCTGCCTCTGGGCCCTGACCTGACCCTGGGGCTGGTGTTGAGCTGCCTGGGTTGTGTGTGCTGCAGCAAAAGTTACTTCACGTGTTTGCAGTGGAGAAAGGGACAGCAACCCATGTTTGGTCCCACAGACCACCTGGCTGGACCACGCTGTCAGAAGGGAACCACAGGATCGAGGCAACTAAAACCACCTGCTTTACTGAAAATTCAGCAGATGCAGGGAGAGCAGAGCCTCCCTTAATGCTGTCAACCATCAGCAGCCTCCACTATCCCAGCAGTGGCAAATTGACCTGTAGCTTGTTTTTCATTCTTGAAACTGAGATGAGTGTCCTACCTCCAGTCCTGCCTGGTTTCAAAGAAAGGGGGGAACCAACCTTAGCTCTTTTGTGTAAGGCCCTTTAAATAAGGTCCTGATTTAACCTGATTTTCTGCTTGGGATGTAACAATGAATTCCTGCTGCTTGAGCCTGCCATGTTGCTTATATTCAAAGTATAATAGGGAGCCTTCAGAAAAATATAACCTTATTTACAATGTACAAAGCCAATTGGATTTTGGTTAACAATTTCTAAGTGATTACAGTTCACTAACAATGCAGGTGTGCTATAGATGCAATGCACAGGGGGGGACTTTTTATTTTAAACCTTTATAGAAGCTTTCTTTTATTCATGTCATTCAGGTGCCTCAGGATAATTCACTTTTCCAGCTTTCATAGTGTGTTGTTCAACCACTGTTTTTTCTCCCTCCCTATTGTACTCTCACAAATCATACTCACTAATTTCTGAAAGCTTTTCATTTCTCTCTATAGGTTGTTGTTTCGTAACATTTTATACAAGAAAAGCTGCTCTTGAGGCACAGAATGCACTGCACAATATTAAAACTTTACCTGGGGTGAGTACATTTCCTTTTCGATCCTAATTATTTTATTGCCTGAAAAATAGCCCTTTTGCTCTCACTGCTGCTTGGTGGCCCAAATGACCTTGATCTCTGCAAGGAGGGTGGCTAAGCTGATGGTCTCTCCTGTATTTGTGCCAGTCCTGTAGCAATGGCATCATGTCCAAAGGCAGTTGCTGTTCTCTAGAAAGTCCCTTGGATGGAAAGGGTACTGATACCTGCTGACTAGAGACAGTGGCCAAAATGCAGTGTGGATCCCTTTTTTAAATTTATTTAAAGGGGAGGGAGGGAGAGAGGGAGGGAGGAGACAAAACATATGACAGAAAAAGACTGCACCACTGGGGCTTCACGTTTGAAAAAGGAGAGAAGAGGAAAAGACAAAATGCAGCCAACTTTGTTAAATGCAGCCTTTATCCACATGGTTTCTAAACAACCTGAATGCAGTGGCTGCACATCTCAGGGTGTTGTGGAGTGTGGTACCACATAGCTGTTTGCACAGTGTCATCCTGTCCCCTGACATCACCTCTCCTTACCACCTGCTCCCACTGGCACCAGCATTCAGAACAGTTCTGATTGTGTTGTACAAACTATATCTTTTGTGTTCTCCTATGGCATTTTATATTTAAATTACAGGGCTAGAGAGAAGTGTATCACTGGTAATTGCATGTCTTAACTCTGAAATCTTCTTGTACCACTATTTTCGTTTTTCCTGCTGAATACTTTGAGGATGGAAGAGAAAAAATATAAAGGATGGAGGTATATTCCATCTTGATGTAGGAGAAGTGTTCAAGTATATGTTTGTAGTGTCTGGTTACAGACATGAAAATAAATAAATACACTGTGTAAATAAATAGAGCATTGACTGGACTGACAGTTATATGGCCAATAACTCCTTTAGTTCCTATGTGCTGTGTGTGAAATTGGACACTCTGTGTTTGAAAAATTATATCTGGCCAGTTCACTTTACACAAGTGATTTCCTGTTAGGAAAACCAACTCATGTGTCATGGAAATGACCAGTGTAGAAAGGTGTGTTGGGCAGTTACCCAGGAGCCCTGCTAAGTCACCAAGGTAAAACAGGAGTTCTCTGTCATTTGCAATGAAAATGCTGGGAATGGTGGTAGGAAATCTGCAGAGGTAGGCCAGCCACAGGAAAACGGGAGAAAAGTTGTGGCACTTCAAGTGATGTTTTCTAGCAACTGGCCCTTGCAAGGGACAGTGTCAGGACCTCCCAAGCCTCCCAGTGGGAGTCTCGGCACTTGAGGGTGTAGAGGATGGATGTGCCATCATCGGGAGAGAAAGGAAGACTCTGAGGCACAATTCTCTTTGAGACCCCTTTGGAGCTCAGGCTGAATCTCAGCATCCCCTGGCTCTGCAACCCCAGTTGTTGGTTCCCATCCCCACTGCCAGAAAATGCCGAGCCCTTGGACGAGTACTCTCTAACCCCATTCAGTGTTGCACCTAAACCAACTCACTGAGTAATTGGTCTCCATCATGCTCTGAGTCAAATGGCTGTGTGGGCTGGCTGGGCAGGATGGAGGTGATCCCAAGCTGCTGCAGCAGCACCCTGCCAGATAGCATCCCTGAAGCTCTACCACAAGATCTGCATATTACCCCCCTTAGAAATAGACAGGGTCCATTTAGAATCATAGAATCACAGAATCATTAATGTTGGAAAAAACCTCCAAGATCATCGAGTCCAAACTTTGACCAAAAAACCATTTCAACTAAATCACAGCACAAAGTGCCACATCCAGTTGTTTTTTGAACACTTCTAGGGATGATGGCTCCACCAGTTCCCTGCGCAGTCTGTTCCAATGCTTGACCACCCTTTCAGCAAAGAAGTTCATTCTGATGTCCAACCTAAACCTCCCCTGGTGCAGCTTGAGCCCATGTCCTCTCATCCTGTCGCTGGTTTCCTGGGAGCAGAGCCCGACCCCCACCTGGCTGCACGCTCCTGTCAGGGAATTGTAGAGTGTGATACGGTCACCTCCGAGCCTCCTTTTCTCCAGGCTAAACAAACCCAGTTCCCTCAGCTGCTTTTGTTTTCTGTTCTTCCCCAAGTCCCCCAAGATGGTTGCTGTGTTTTGTTTATCCCAGTGTCTTACTTATCCCAGTGGGAAACTTAGAGCGGCAGATTCCTTCTCTGACTTCCCCATATACGGATGGCAAAGCTGGCGCAGCCCTACATTGCATCTTACTTGAGCAGGGCATCATTTTCTCCTCCACTTTTGCACAGCTAATGAGCAGGCCACAGTTAAAGACACTAGTGTACCTTTTGATGTTTTTAAAATAAGGTTCAAAAATATTTTTTTTTTCTAAAGCTCTCTCTAGCTCTTTGTAATTTAAAATTTATCTTTCCAAGCTGGTTTTTCCTGTCCTGACTGTGAGGTTACAAATTTTCTTTTAAGGAAATGTGGAAATTGCATTCCCATGACTCTGGGACCTTGGCTTTAAAAATACTCCTGATATGCCAGGGATGTTTAGATTTTACTATAAGTTGTTATACCTACTTTTTTTAAAGGGAAGCCTCTAATAAAGAGAAGCAACTTGAATACATTTCTACTGCTTGTCTTTCACAATGATTCAGCATATATTATATAACAGATTCTATATTTTGCACATGCAGTATGCTGACATTCAGCATATATGGGGATACTGTTATGCTGCATCTGTGTATTCCCAAAATAACTTCATTTAAGCATGCTTTAAAGTTGTGGCACACGTGCTGGAAACGCTTCACGTTAGCAGGATTCTCCTTATATGAATTTTAGCAATTTCTGTATTGTTCCTCTTGCCTGGTAAGCAGCTTTTACCGAATGAGTGGGAATTGGTGGTGGATAGGTCTGTGTGTGAAATAGTCTCAGAGCAAATGGAAGCAATCTTCTGGCAGAGCTACAACAAGGAATGAATTTGGATCGAGTTCATTTGGGCATCAAGTGTCAGCTTGCTTCCAGTAAGCGAGGTATGATCAGTAGGAGGTTCAGTAATAAGGTGTCTCCTGGAAACAAAAGAATCCTTGCCTTCCTCTTTTGCTGTAATACCACCATGCATCAGATAAGGCATCCTTAAATAGCCCAAGGAGAAAATCCGAGGGAAAGGCAGGTGATTTATTAGTGTAAGGTAAGGAAAGCTGGCAGAGGCAGGAGCAGGGGGCTGAAAGGGATGCTGTGGCTGTTGGAACTTGTCCGTATTTTACCTGCACTCAGGTGTAACCCGTGCTGCTGCAGAGGCGTGGAGTATAGCTCTGTGTTCATTAATGATAGAGCCTAGTTTATTTCTGGGTTTAGTCTCTTCATTTCTTAAATGCAGACTTGCTCCATGTGGCTCGGTAAGCAGGTTTTGGATCAGCACCAGTGAAGCCAAAAAAGTGGGGGTTTAGTGTGAAATTTATCCCCCTTCCAAGGTTGAATGTTCAGTTTAATTTAAGTAGGTTTTTGAGCAAAGCCTGCAGTGCTATGTCTCTATCTCTGCTTTTTGCCTGGACCTCATCCTTAACAGAGACATGAAAACACCAGCGCTTGATCTGCTCCTTTGAGCTGCACGCTTTTAGTGGACATGAAGAAAATAAGGCCAGACATAGATGATTAATGCAGAATCTTGGAAGAAAATATTGCAGGGTGCCTTGCTGTTTGATTACAAGCCTTGGAATTAGTCAACATTTCCATAATTCTAAACCAATATACACCTGTTTTCCCACTGTGATGTGAAGGCACAACTTAATTTAACAGAAACCCCGCTGTGCTAAATCTCTCATTAAATACCAAGCTAGTTCTGTAATTTAAAGTTGCAGCACTACTATTTTAACTGAATTGCCTTTGTATTATAAAATTAATAAGAAGTTAATGATGCACTTTGCTGTGTTCTCTCAGATTTTTTTTTTCACAGCAACAACAACAAAAAAGAAAGATAAAGAAGAAAAACATGTCACCAGCTGACATCTCAAGGCTTTTCTGGTTTTAATCATTTTCCTGAGGATAGAAATTCATTTAAAAGATTTTTTAAAAAATTTAAAAAACTTTCTGCACAAGTAGGATCAAACATCATCTTTTTACTCATGATTAATATAATCCCTCTGTTAGTCACAATATTCCTTGTCATATATTGGAGCTTTTATCTTTTCCAAAATAGGTATTTAGATATCACTTGTTATGTAGGATTGCTACTAGGCAGAGAAGAAGATATGCAGTGTTTGAGAAATACAGGCATATTGTTATGATATATGATACAGATCAACGAAATAGGGACAGCTCTCTTCTGTTTACTTGGTGCTGGCATCACAAGTAGCTTTTATGTCTTGCAAATGAACAACATGAATTTTCAGACGTGTCTTTTCAAACATAACATGGTAGCAGGTTGCTGATACCCTCATAGCTCATAGGGATGTGGTTTATATTATCAGCTTAGAGACAGGTTTTCTTGGAGTGTTCATTTGGATTTTGTTTTAAAAGGCAGAAGGGAGAAAAGGGAAAACCTCAATTTGAATGTAATAATGATCTTAGAAATGGGCTTCTTTGGGATGAGATGTAGAACTGAGGCCTTAACTAGTCTCATCTTCATTAAGAATCTCATGGCTTCGTTAGAGGTGTTTAACTTCTATTCCCTAAACAGAGCAATCCAATAAATTCCACCCATCTAAATTTATTCTGTACCTTCAGTTAGATGTAATAATCTTGGTTCCCCCATGCTCTAATTTGCTGCTTAGTGAAAATTGGCTTCTGTATAGAGGGCAAGCCTCAAAGAGCTGTATTCAGGTACTGCTTTAACTGCCTTCATGGCACCGACATTTGTTCTTTTAGTTTTAACATGCTTTGTTTCAAAAACAGAATGTGTTCTCTTTTGCTGACAAGCTAATCTGGTAGGATTTCCTGGCAAGGGTTAAGTGCAGATAGGTAACACAAGAGCACTATATTTTGGTTGGATTCTTGGAGCCAAATAGCTGAATAAATGCACTTCTAATGTCATGCAGAGGCTATTTGAAGTCAGAAATCAATGGGCATCCATTTGTAAAATCTACGCCTAAAACTCTTTGGTGGCTTTGTTCTGTATTTGAAGTTAGATTTATTGGACATGGTAAGGGTTATTTGTTGTCTTTATGTGCATTTTTTCATATATCCTCCTACCTAAGGTTATCACAAAAATAATTAACAGCCCACACTCTGCACTCCCATGCTTTTTACAGAATCATGGTTTACGTGGTTCTTATTTCAAGTGGGATATGCATATTCCAAGTAGCAGCAAACCTTTTGTATTGAAGTTCTGGCATGAAATTAGGACATTAGCTGTATGAATTGGTTTGATTAAGGGTTTAACAAGGAAGAAATACCATCTTGAGAAATCTCTCAATATTTTAACAGCAAGGTGGAGTTCGTAGGAATTGTTTTTTAAAATATTCATGGCTTCCTTTTTTGCCAGATGTAGTTGAGGGAAACATTTTTAATTTTTACATTGTAAGAATCACTACTGGTTTTATTAAACTCTTTTTACATCATAAGGAAACAGGACTGGCTTAGAGGGAACTTTGCCCAAAGGTTGTGTACTGATTGTAAGGAGACCTCAAAGTCCATTTAGGGGTGTAGAATATGAAAAAAATGAGTTTTGAAGAGGAACTTGGGCCGTTCTTCTCTTTTGGTGCCCATTCACAGTAGGGTCAGTTCTACCCTACGCCAGGCTGGCGATCACTGGCATGATTCCAGTCTGCTCTGGGGCTTCCCTTGTCCCCGTGGGCCAGCTCAGGTAAAACACATTCGTTCTTGCTCCGTGCCACAGTGTTGGTATGGCCAAGGAAGCGCCACAGCCCCTCTGGGGACCTGGGGCTTGAGGGTCAACGTGGGAGAGAAATCTCAGGGCTGTGCAGAATTGGCTTAGCAGGTGATTAAACCTTCAGAATAATCTGGTTCAAAATGCAGGCACCCATGACGACTTACTATGAAACCTCATTCACTTTCTGATAAAATACCATTTGTCCAACAAAAGCAAAAAGACCCAAATATATTTCTGGTTCTCACTTTACATCATGAGCCCCTTTCTAATGACTATCCTGGCACTCTCCTTTCTGGAGCAGTGTTTTAATATCCAGTTCCCTTCTCTGTTTTAAGCCTTATGGTTTGTCAGTACTATTTGAACATTATGTAAAAATTACCTATAATAAAAAGGTAATCATCCAATATGACTTGAATAATAGCCTGAATATGATATATCAGTGACTCTGAGAGATTCTGACAAACAGAAAGGGAATTCAAAGAGCAATTAACTTAGTTAAGGCTTTGCAGTGATTGATTTATGATGACAAATTAAACTAATTCAGTACCCATGTAGTATGGCCAAATGCTGTTTAATGAAGGATCCGAAGAGTATAGAACTGCTTAAATGATAAAAATAACCAGATGGGAAAGAGGAGAACTCCCAGGGAGCATCTGTTCCTAGGAAGGGAGCTATAAGACACTGAATGATGTTGAGAAAGTGAATCTGGCCCATTCCTTCCTTTAAAATACTATGCAAATGAACCCACTTAATGATACACTTTGCCCACCCCAGAAGAAAGGGGGGGGGATGTTATTCAAAACACCACTTCTACCCCTCAAAAAAAAAAATGTTACGCTGACTCTGCCGCTTCAGTGAAAATCAGCATTTGCACTAAGTTCAGGTACCTTAGTAGAAAAGTTGGGTTTGCACCTACTATTGCTGCAAAACACAGGATGGATCACCAGCCCTGGATTTATAAATTGGAAAAAAGTGGCTTAGGAACACTGTGAAATCTCTGTAAGTAGCTGAATTTGGAGCTTAGTGGGAGAATGTGGATGTTGTGCAGGCGTAGGGAGAGGAGAATATTGACCAAGTGAAAATAACTTCTCTAAATTGAGCAAAACATTTAGTTCATATTTATATTGTCCCTTTTTCTCATTGAGGGATGGAGGGTCAAATTCGCCTTCACCAAATTCACAGCCTCATCATTAGGGCAACTTTCTGGCATGCAAGGAGAATGCAGTTCCTGTCCTCTGTGCCTTGTTTATTGAAAGGGTTTTGCTTGGATTGACCTAACAGAGCCTTCACCACTGGACTTAGTTAAGATTAGGGGTCACTGTTTCTCCTCTTGAGGCTGCTCCAGCTGTATGAAAGTATCAGATTCTGGTGGGAGTGAGAGAAAGCAAGGAACACCTGGTACTGAGGGCAGTGACTCAAGTACTGTGATATCCGGATATGAGTCCATGCTCTAGTAAGTATTCTTTGGAAAAGGTTCAAAGATTTGGAAGAGACTCTCCAAGAACAGGGAAGTACAGGAAGATCCATTGCTGAGGCACTGAGAGATGGTGGCTAAACCTCAACCTGCCTTACGCGGGGGAGTGATGCCCCTATGGTGTGTCAGGAGGGTGCAGAGCTGCACAGGGCATGGGCATCAGTGAGGTGGTTTAGATCCTAAACATCCACATCAGGTTGTTGCTTTTCCTGCTGGGAAGCAAGAGCACATTGGCCCAGCTGCAAAAGCAGTTAGATGCACTCTAGCTTTTTTAGAGAACTCTTGGAGTAGTTCAGGATTTTTATTTTTTTTTTTTTTTTTGCACAGCTTTGCAGTATAATAATATTGGGATGGAAAGTAAGTAATGCATAATAATGGCTTGACCTCAGAAAAATTCACTAATGTGAAGCCCATCCCCTAAAGACCAAACCGTTCTGGCGCGTGACATTGGGATTTACCTCGGGTTTCCATAACTCCGACCAGTTGAGGTCATCACTTTGCAAAATCCCTCCAGGTTTTTTTGTCCAACTTAGAACATCTTATTCAGTGAGGGTGGAGGATCAGTTCACAGGGTAACACTTTTAAGCTGGGTACCCAAAAATCACTGACTTAGAGAACCTTTTGCTGTGCACTTCAGAATGGAAATCTCTGAAGAAAATCGAGAGGCCATCACTGGAGTACTCCAGGGTATTGCAAGGCTCACCAAGATTTAGGTGGGGTGCTTAGCTAAGGATAATAGCCCAGGCACTCTCTTAAACAGCTATTTATCCTCCTGCTGGTGTTAGCTGTTTTCTGTTATCTGGAACAGAAAGTACAGGTGCTTCAGTCAGGCTCATTAGCACCACGACACAAGCTATTAAAATTGTCTTCGTAATGAAAAACTAGTTCAGGGAGCCTTCCTAGCTGTCTGACTACTCCTACAATAGTGAAATTAGAAAAGCAAATCATAAACAGTGTTGCAGGCATCAGGAAGCAACATCATTAGAGGTGCCCTTGGATGCCATTTACCTGCCTTGACAGCAATGTTTGGCACCCCTGGATCTGAGTTATGTTATGACTGAGGAGCCTGGGCCTCATGGCATGTTTATAACAGAGAGACTGTTTGTTCAGCATCCTCCTGCATTGTGTCCAACCCTGTGAGCTGTGCTGCTTCCTTCAAACACCTCTGCTCTGTGGTCCATTGCTGTTGAGGGGATGCAATGCTGGCTCATGGTGTGTTTGCACTCCTGTGGTGGTGCAGGAAGCTGAGGTAGCCCCAGCCAGCTTTCCCCCATCTCAGCTGGGTGATGAACCACACTGGGCAGGTGCACTGTGCTGCTGAATGGGACAGTGTACATGATAAGAGAGAAAACATAAGTTCTGTCTTCTCTGTGGTACTCAAAAATCCCATAATACTACAAAAAACAGGTGAAACTGGGTGGCCTGATTGTGTCTCCTGCTCTAATAACGCACTTTGGACAATCATATTCTGCTTAATTAAAAACACTCTTTGCAGACCCAGAGAGATAATTGATTTTTTGCTCGTTCTCTGGAAGAAATTACCATCTTCATCAGCTTAGTTGGAAGAGCCACTTTGTCTGCTCTTCCCCTGTGGTGTGCAGAGAAATCCTTCCTCCTCTTGCCAGCAGGGTCACTGGGGCTGCTAGAAATACTTCAGCATTCATTTGGGTGCAAGCACCAGTCAGAGGTACAGACATGTTCATCTGATTTTCTTGGTAGACATCCAAAACCTTTAGAGATGCTCAAATGGGCTGTCAGTTCCCACCCTGGAAAGTCATGGAAGACACATAGTTGCAGAGCTTGTATTTTAGGCTGTCAGTGTGTGAAGCAAGTGATCAGCACCCTCTAAAGCAGAGAGCAAATATCATTATTGATAGTATATAAACAGGGGAATGGGTTTAAACTAAAAGAGAGTAGGTTTAGATTAGACATTAGGAAGAAAATCTTTGCTGTGAGGATGGTGAGGCACTGGCACAGGTTGCCCAGAGAAGCTGTAGATGCCCCATCCCTGGAAGTGTTCAAACCCTGGTTGAACAAGGCTTGGAGCAACCTGGGATAGTGGAAAGTGTCCCTGCCCATGGTAGGAGGTTGAAACTAGATGTTCCTTAAGGCCTCCTCCAACCCAAACCTTTCTATGATTCTACAGTTAAAGTGTCAAATACCTTTTAACAGGTAACAGAGGGGGGAAAGTTAATATTTGTCTCGCTTTTGGAATGGTCCATCTTCTCCCCTTCAGCATAGCTGAAATCAGTAATGGCTTTGCTACCAGACAGTAGTCTGACTATCTGCAGGAGCAGAGAAACAGTCGTTGAAAAAGATGCCACCATAACTCCATTTATTAGCAAAAGCCTGTATCTACTGTTTGTGCCAGGGAAGTTAAAAAAGCAAAAACGGCAAAAAAAAAAAAAAGGCAAAAAAAAAAAAAAAATCACATTGAGCTAAACAGAGTCTTAAGCAGTGGTAAACAAAATGTAGCTTCCTTTGTGGTTGATTTTTATCCAGCTGCAGCCAAATATCAAAGCGATATCAAAGGAAAGCTACCCATTAATTAATTCAGACTGACTTCACAAAGCAAGCTGGAGCTTTTGCTGATATCTGATTCTGACAAGTTCCTAATCTTCACAAGTTGTCATTAAGAGTGGCATTAAGCAGTCTGCAGTCAATCCCAGCTCTCGCCCCATTGTAACTCAGAGATGGTCTATCTGCCATCGCGAGAGGGGGAGGTATGCAAGCAGGGCTTAGAATAAGGAACTTTGCTTCTTTGCAAATGGAATTTGCAATGTATCAGGGAATCTCATTAATACACTGCCTCAATCATTCACCCTAGGAGTGCTCACCCATTCCCACTTGCAACCATTACAAGTTGCAGTGAGTGGAAATTTTCTCTTCTGAAGGAGAAACACAGGGAGAAAGCAGAGAAAGAAACTAAAAAAGAAGCTCATGTCTGAAAGGAATAATTAGAAGTCTGTAACGATCTCTAAGAAAGTATGAATAGACGCTTATCACTGATTTCAAGATAGAGAACATAGGATTGTGGGTTGAAGAAAGTAAGATTGTGGAAAATAAGACGCTAATCAGAGGATAAGATTAGTTTTAAACTAAGAACTTTGAGCAACCTGGTGTAGTGGAAGGTCCCCCTGCCCGTGGCAGGGGGGTTGGAACAAGAAGAGCCTTAAGGTCCCTTCCAACCCAAACCATTCTATGACCTTATGAACTGAAATTCTTGTACCTCCACAAGTGAAGCTCGTAATTCCACCATGAAAACACAACACTCAGTGTTCCTTACCACTGCCAGGATCTCTCAGAGGGATTGCAGCCTCGTGCAGAGATGTGAGGGATGTGATACCTTTATATTTCAGTTCAGCTGTGAATGGCTCAAATGATTGAAGGGAGTTTGTTTTCTAGACCATCACTTGAGCAAGTATCCACCAGACAGCAACTAATATTATTTTGTGGCAAATTCCTGACAATACCTTAGAGGAAATTGTGCTGTGTTATTATACAGTATATTCATTTCAAATATTGCAGAGAATACAGAGGAGGATAAGTGCTGCTGTGGGAGCACCTCACCCAGCATCCGTAGCAGCATCCATGAAGATGGTGCAGGTATTTCCTCCAGGGCCAAGTACTGCCCAAATGCCAGTGCCAATGGGAATTATTTTTGGTTGTACACAGAACCAGGGATTTACCACCATAAGAGGTGAAATAAAGCTTAGATCAAGTATCAGGAAAAAATACCCAGTGTCTGTTCAATTAGAATAATCTTCTAAAGGAAACAAAGTTAAATCCCAGTCCTTACGGGTGTTTGGGGTAGGAAGGTATTAGAAAATATGGGATAGGCAGTAATCCTTTATTGGCATTAAGTCATTCAAGATGAGCTGCTGGATTTTTTCATCTCTCATTTCTCCAATTGCTAAGAAGTGAAAGAAATTGCTATGCTGGGTAAATATAGAATCCTCCTATTTGTACAAAAGTATATGATTAACGAAAAAGACAGATCTTGCTAAGTAAGAGCTACAGTCAGTCTAAGTGCTGTGCTTTTACTCTTGTGTCTGGAGGGCTCTGGGGGTGGCTCAGGCAGGCGTGTCCCTTGCCTCTTGTGACCCTGTTCATTTTGCAGAGAATGACATGGATTTATCCCACTTTAAAAGTGGCCTGATAGCTGACACCCCTCGTTGTCTGCTACTTGTCTTCCTCCCTGTTGACATGAAAGCCAAAAATAGAGGGTGTGATATGGGGAAAATTTCTTTTCTGCACCCATTCCTCTTCCCCTGTGCTTTCCTTGCCCTCTGCTAGCTTCACTGACACTGCAACAGCCCTCAGGCTGCATTAGCCTCTCTCAGAAAAAGTAGCATATGCCAACAAACCAGGAGTTCAACACTTCCTAGTAGCTCTAAATGCTACCTTTGGAGCAGGTAGGATGAATGATGTAAGAGCTTTTAGCTCAGTTGGTTTTGTCAGAGGACCTTCCTGATAGTTCTCCGTGGCCTCCAGCTGTTCCACCTGAAGCCATCTCTGCAACGGGATTTCTTTGACCTTTAGGGAAGTTGCACATAAAGATGTTACTCATGGGGCACAGCACAGAGAAAATTCCTAATTGAGTACAGCAGAAGTAAAGAGTAAGTAAGAGAAGACAAGTTTTCACATACTGACATTTATAGCCACTAAATGAAGCATGTTGTTGGTTTTTTTCAAGAGAATCAAGGGGCCCAGTCTGGACACAGGCATTAAGGTTCATGCTTGGGGTCAGATGCTGGTTCGGAGCTTTGCAGATGGGTGGAGGCAGGTTGATTTTGGCCTTGCTCGTCCTAGCACTGTCCCTTTTACTAATGAAACCTTAATCACAGCTCAGTCCAAACACCACAGCCAGCTGGAACTGACTCATTCTTCAAAAATATATGTTTCTGCTAATGCTGTCCATTTATTTTTTGTTTGTTTAACTTTTCAAACACCTATTGACAGAAATATTCAAATGCATTGGAATTCCTAAAGCTTAGCCTTATAAATATATACTGCATGTTTAGTTTGAATGCAAACCACTTTCCTTGTCCCAAAGAAAGCACTGGCAGAGTACATTAGCTACAGAGATGCTAAAAAATTAAAGAGAATGAGTTCATACAAATGGTGGTTAAAAATAACATGGTTGCTCAAAGTGACTCTTACTGGTGTTTGTAACTGTATGTATACACAACTAGACATTCATATTTTCGTGTGGACAGTGTGTGTTTGTGTGTGCTTGTGGCTGGAGACTTCTGGCAGTATCCTTCTGTTTTCATAGATGGACCAAATATCGAGCTATCTTTTTCATTCTCTCTCCACAGCCAGATTATTTCGCCACTGCAGACTATTGGCATAACACTGAGAGCTTTTATTTGGATGCTGATATTGGATAGTCGTGGAAAATTCCTGTAACTTCAGCTCATGGAGAGCTTAAATAGAATTTATGAGCCATATCCTCATTTGGCGTAAAATATTATGGCTCTGCTGGTTCAACAATAAAACTGTACTACTTACCCCAGCTGATCTCAGTTAGGAGAGTAGGATTTTTGACATCTTCATTCAAAACCTGTTTTCTACCTGAATGCTTTGGCTATTCCCTGCAATTTTTAGAGGCATGCATGTTGACAAGTAGTTTGGGGCTCACATCTGACCTTTGAAGAAATCTGGATTGGTCTGTGTTTGGTAACAGGGAGGAATTTGACTGCCTGTCTGCCTTCTGGAAAGGAAGGAATTGTGAATCGAGAAAGTATTCTGGACTCAGAACTTCTCTGTACCTTTGCTAAGTGAAAAGTGAAAACAGCAGCAGCCCCACATCATCAGTGCCACCTTTTTCTATATATTGTACCCTTTGCTCTAATTTAAAAGGTAAAATTTCAATAGATTTTATAATTTTGATGCTTTGGGGGCTTATTTTAGACTTACCTCAATCACGCTTTTTAGCTATAAGATGTTCTTGCTGGTACATTGTAATGCAAATAGGAGAGCTTTCCAAGAGAACTTTAAAAAAGCTTTACATTAAAAAAAAATCCCATAGCCTAGAATTTGAGTTTTGTACCAAATAATAGACTCTAGTTTCTGTCAGAAGAGGAGCCCAAGAGCGTTGTTGGATCAAGGTGACCTTCCATGCTGCAGAAAGAGTCAGGCAGAAGATCCACTTAGCAAATGAACAGAAAAATCTGTGATGTGAAACTGGGGGAGTGGCTGGGGCTGGTTTCTCTCTTATTGAGTGAAAACAAAAAAATTAGGAAGATAAGTGTAGATGAGATAACACTGTGAAAGAAACAGAGGAGCCCCTGACTGTGCTTTCTTGCCTTTCTGAAATGTTGCTGTCGCTAGTCATTCCTTTTAAAGGGTTATCTCCTGAATTCCAGCTTGGCAAAGGTAGAGGATATTGATGAGCATAATCACATGGTGTTTTCCCAGAACATAGTTCACAGAGGAGAACAAGCAAGCACAGAACAGAGTAAGTCTTAAAATAAAACTCCTGCAAAACAAGCATTTGATATCCTAGTCGCTTTGGCCTCTCTCAGAACCATGTTTGTGTTTTGTATTACAAAAGCCATTGCATATTTTTAAAAGCCTTTGATTTAAACTAAATTTCTTCACAGTCATTGGTAGCCTGAAAGAAAATTTATTTTATTTTTAGTTGGGACTGTGTTTTTGGGGAAGAAGAAGGATAGGGTGGAGGATTGCTTTGTTTTCTTAGCAAGGTTCTAAAAATTATCCTAGAAGTTGATTTGGAATCAGAGGGATTTATGTAGAAAGGGAGGGGTTTCCTGTGGACCAGGCTTGAACATTAGCACCCTAAAATGGTGACCACAGACTGAGCTACATGAATATTTTCATTTGGCAGCAGAAAAGGTCTTTTTTAAAAAGGGGACTTCTTCTCGAGCCATCCCAGATTCTGAGAAGGGCAAAATTCCCTCAGGAGTCAGTGCTCCCTAAGCAGGGAATCTGGCTTTTTCTGGGAGAAATGTGAAATCTGCCTTTGCAGACCACTCACATAAGAACAAGCCTCTGCTTTGCTGCCTTCCCCTTTTGAGATGGCGATGGATGAGGGACCTCTCTGTCATTCCCATGGGAAGATTTTACGTAGAAGATGACTTAATAGGTAGCATGTTTGGCTTTTCTCTAGCTCTGTTTCCCAAATACTAATATGGGAGGAGGGGATGTTCTTAGATTTGAAGGGAAAGTACTCCCTTTAAAGTCTCAGTCTCCTGTTGACTTCTGGAAACAAACGCCTAACTGGGGAGATGGAAGAAAGTACATCTTCAGAACACTTGAGTCATGTCCAGTGGGACACTGACTGGAAGGCTTGTGTCATGCTGGGAATTGAGTCCTGGCATCTTAGGTCATGCTGGGTAAATCCACCCGACGCAGCACAAGGCTGCATTAGTTATTAGCTGACATCCCAAAGCCACAACATCTTGGCTGGCATTTGGTTCCTCCAGCAGCCCTGGATCACTGCTTCAGGTTCTTATGTTACCTCTCAAGTAGGGTATCTAGGGAGTAATATTGTAAAAAAAAAAACCCTGTTTGTGTGGAGTACACTTGCTAATTAATGTCTTACCTATGCCTGATGATAAAATGACAAGATTTTGGCTTGATAGACTTTGCTTCAGTTGTGGAATAACTCCAGATGCATCACATGGAGCCTCTATGCCTTTTTCCCTTCTTCTTCCTTTCTGCTGAAAGGAGGTAGCAGCCGTGAGTACCTCGCAGTGGTGTCAGGACAGGAATCAATCAGAGCGTGAGGAGCCTGGGCTCTGATGCAGTGCGGACAGCTTGGCTCCCTCCCTTTGGATCATCATTCCGGGCCAGGCAGCGCTTCCCTGCGTGGCACCGGGCAAGCCGCCGCCTCACTGCACTCCACTTCCCGCTCACCAACCCGGGCAGCGATTTTTGCCCCTCACGATTACCTTGGATGGCTGTTAAAACCCAGTCAATTAATATCACGGAGAGACTTCTGTTATGTCGCTGCCCCACCCCACTGACATGCAAACTTCAATTGGCAGAATGTCAACAGAAGTTATTGCTGCTGCCGATGAGATGGATAACTCTTGCTGTTAAAATAATATCTGATGTTTTGCTCAGATGTCTAATGGGTTTGCTTTTTAAGCATGGATGGTGCAAAATATCCCCAAGGCATTATTCCCAACAACTTACAGAATCCCACTTAATGTCTATTTTTAGGATTGAATAGGTTCTGTAAAGGCTCATTTGTTTGAAGAAAAGGTAGTTAATAACTTTGCTTTCCACGTGATTTTGAAGAGACAATTTTTGGCCACACCTCCCCTTCTTTATCTCCACTCCATTTGGCTCGCCTGTGTTCTGGAGTTGTTGCCATTAGTGTGGGAGGTAAGAAATTAAGGAATTAAATAAATGGAGGAGAACTGCTAAAAGAGCAACAGTAGTTATTTGTACACTAGAAAGTGAAGTTGTCACTTCTAAGATATCCAGCTTTTTAATTTCTATATGAGGGTACAACTTTTAAAAGAGACTGAGTGCTACAGCCTAATTAGTAAATGTACAGGAGGAACAGCAGGATGTGGGGGTGACTGTGGAAGGGATCCCTAGATGAATTATTATTACTATTATTATTACTATTATTGTTATTGTTTTTATTTTTATTTTATTATTATTTTAAAGCGCAGCATTGTTTTTAGTCTCTCTAACTAATGTTTAATTTAACTTGAATTTAAACCACAGAGTGTAGCGGATTGCAAATGACTGAGTTGGAAAGCTTCCAAAAGCCATTGGATTTCA
>VWZT01000384.1:1408434-1485934 GCA_013397055.1 Pachycephala philippinensis
CAACGTGTTTTAAGCGAGCTATATGCTTGTTTCTGTGTTCTAAATAGAAAATAATGATGTTATGCATTACCACATGAACTATATTTGGCACTCACCAGCAATATTCATTTTCTCTTGCTTCTCTCTCTTCCTCCTTCCCTCCCTCCCTCCCTCTCCCTCTCTCTCTCTCCAGAAAAAGCATGTATATATGTCTGACAGTAATCTAGGAGGCCAAGTAACAGATCACATTCTTCTACTACTNTTTCTATATGAGGGTACAACTTTTAAAAGAGACTGAGTGCTACAGCCTAATTAGTAAATGTACAGGAGGAACAGCAGGATGTGGGGGTGACTGTGGAAGGGATCCCTAGATGAATTATTATTACTATTATTATTACTATTATTGTTATTGTTTTTATTTTTATTTTATTATTATTTTAAAGCGCAGCATTGTTTTTAGTCTCTCTAACTAATGTTTAATTTAACTTGAATTTAAACCACAGAGTGTAGCGGATTGCAAATGACTGAGTTGGAAAGCTTCCAAAAGCCATTGGATTTCAGTGGTTTTAGTGTTCTCCGGTAAAACAACGTGTTTTAAGCGAGCTATATGCTTGTTTCTGTGTTCTAAATAGAAAATAATGATGTTATGCATTACCACATGAACTATATTTGGCACTCACCAGCAATATTCATTTTCTCTTGCTTCTCTCTCTTCCTCCTTCCCTCCCTCCCTCCCTCTCCCTCTCTCTCTCTCCAGAAAAAGCATGTATATATGTCTGACAGTAATCTAGGAGGCCAAGTAACAGATCACATTCTTCTACTACTAAAATTGTCTGAATGCCTAACACAGCTTAAATCCCTTAAATTGGGATTTATGAAAGGATGACAGCAAACAATCTTCTAGCTATTCCATCGCTCAGGCAGTTACAGCAACTGCTTTACATTTATTTGTGAGAGTCTAAGTGATGAATGCACATTTGTCCTCCTTTTACCCGTGAATAAACGAAGGTGAATGACTTCAGCCAACGCTGGGAATCCAAAGCTCTGCCTGTGCTGGTGAAGCCAGCAGGAGCATGGTGCAGTTTAGCACTTTCCTGCCTGGTGTGTGGGCATTTTTGGGGGAAGAACATGGGCTAGAGACTGTTCCCACTGGGCAGTATGGACATGGACACCCTGTTTTGAGTAGAAGGAGGAATATAGCTGTGTAAATGCAAGCTGTGCCACACCACTTCTTTTGAGAGCCAGAGAGCCATCCTTTGCCTCTTTTATTCACTAGTATTTATTTGGCCTTGGAGATTATCCCCAGTTCCCAGAGAAGTTCCCAAAGCACTAGCCAGATATTGACTGCGTAATTCAAGTTAGTTTGACCCTAGAGAAGTCATTCTAAACAGTTCTTTTCGATAGGAAAATACACCTCTTTCACTTCTGGGAAACTTGTATTACTTGTGAGTCACAAGGGTTTAAAAAAGCAAAACCAGTTGGCAATGAAATTATGTGAGAAATGAGTGTTCAGGAGCTCCTCTGGTAGATCCTATGGAAAAACTGGGGAGCTAAAAGCTGAAATGAGGGGCTGGGAGGGTGTGTGTAGAGGTGTCTGCACATAATAGTCCAGAAGAACAGTGGTCTCTGAAGACACTGAAAATCATTTCATTCTCTGGTGCTTATGGAGTATTTCCTCTTCTACTCCCAGTCTTCTGGTAGGTCAATACATTCCCTCCTGACTTCCAGACTCAGTAAAGGTTCTCAGGAACCTGGTTGGTCTTGTTTTTCCCTTGGACTAGTGGTCTAATTAAACTTCACTCACTAATTGGATCTGGAGCTTGGAGAAAGCTTTGAATTCATTTCCAGACCAGAGTTAGGCAAAGAACATAATTTTTTCCCACTGTTTTTCATTCTGGTACTTCTTTAGGTGCTTTTCTTCTGAGCCCTTAGCCTGTCTCTGCTGCTCATTAATATTTCCTTCCTCTTTGGTTTTCCTGTTGATTCCAAAAAGTCTCTGAATTTGTAATCCTTCCCCCAAAAAGAATACTAGGGTTTAATTAAGATCTAATGTGTCTTCTTCTCTCTCCCACATTCTCTCTTGACATTTTACAATTCTGAGATATAGAAAATATGAAAGAAGTCCCCTTTGGCTTCAACAGTGATTAATGCTAGCAAGAAGCAAGTCCCAAAGTGCTAGAAATGACAAGATACATGCAAGCTGTCATAATTTAATCCTATTGCTTTTTGTTTTGTTTGGATGTTACCCAAGTAACCCATGTTCTTCAAATTTACCCTTTGCTTGGGGGAAAGTTTAACTCCATTTTGTGTGGTGTTTCTCTGCAATGTGGTCTGTGAGGGTGACAGGTAAGGGACAAACTGAGCTGGGTCATGGCTAGAAATTTATAGCCAGGGCAGGTGACAGGGAAGGGAGGAAGGGGACAGGTCTGAAAAGGGTTAAGAGCTCTAGAAATATGCTGGTGGCTTTAAAGGATTATAGAAAGATGATGACAGGAAAGGTAAGGAGTGAGGAGCCATGGATAACATCCTCCACACACAATCCCTCAGCTCTGATGGTGGAAAGTCACACTCTGCTTAACTTCAGAGGACTTTCAGGAGGTGGTATTTGACTGCCATACTGAGCTGGATGAAGGTGGGGGCAGGTTTGTGTGCATTCAGAGTCCTTTCTCATGGAGTGGTTTTCCTTCCTCTGGGCACGAGGAATGACGGGAGCAAGGCGTGTGCATCCACAGTGGCAGGAATGGAGAATAAAAGCTGCTAATAGATGTAGTAATCATGTATGAAGGTGCTTTTGCAATGGACCATAAGAAAAATGATTTTTCATAGTCTGGGTGGCGAGAGTTTCAGAGGTGCTGAGGGTATCCAAATTTCACAGATTCAACACAGCTGCAGCAAAATGAGCCCATCATCTCCTTCATCTTCACTGAAAGGCATCTCCTGCTTTTAATCACCAAAGTCCTGTGTAGAGACTAACATACTCACGTTTAACAAAGTACCTCTTATTAAAGAAGCCAATACTGACCATTTAGAGTGCCAACTGCCTCCTCCTACAAACTTTGCTTTCCTCACAGAAATTGCTGTTTGCAGGAAGTCTTTACCCAGAATATCTGAATGCCCATTTCTCTTCAGAAAATTGATGGAAAGCAGGTGCCCAAAAGCCTTTCCAGCAAACACATTGACAACTCTGAAATGTGATTTAAGCAGTTGCTGTTGATGCAGTGGTATCTTGGAGTGTGCCAGTCCCATGCTCGTCCATGCCTGGAGACCGTTCTTCCCCATTCACCCGTGGCACCTCAGGTTTAAGATTACACCTGATTTGAAGCATCCCCTGACTAAACAAAACAAACCATGAGCTGATCGCCTTGTGCAATGTGCAACCACACAATAGTAATCACAGCTAATGACTCTGCTAAATGCTAGACTGCACACACCTCCTTGTTTGGTGTTTGTTTTGTATACAGAAGGTAACATCGACTGAATAACAAGGATGCCAAGTTACAGATGGGGTTGTGGAATCGTATTTGACAGCCGATTAGAGTAATCTGACAGAAATGATGACTTAATCACCACGACAGACTCCAAATTCCCAGACAGAATTCCACCCAGGTTAATCTAATTTCCTTGCAATATTTTTGCCAGAAATAGACTCTTAGCCGGCTTGTTTTCTCCCATGCAGATGTCACATGGCTTTGACAAGAATGTAAATAGGTACTGCTATTATTGTTGAAAAGATGACTTTGAGGCTCTGAAGCCGGAGAGGTTTCATGCCTTTGAGATGCATTGGGTTGCTTTGCTGTGTCTTTTTCTCTAATGAAGTTATGTTTACATACAGCAAGATGTACTCAGGAAAAAGAGGGGGAAAAAAGATGTAACTATTCAATTGTGATTCTAGGCCATGCCATGGTCCTGCTGCTGCCCTGGACATAGCCAGCAGCCAGATTCTCATTAATTTCAGGGGGATTTTTCAGGGTTGCATGTTTGACAACTGTTTCTTTGCCTTTTTGGTTCCCATGGGCTGCCTCAGCACCCCTGCTTGGGATGCGCCAAGGAGAGGCAGTGGCGTGCCTGGCCCAGGTCTTTGGGTGGCTCTGTGACAGTGCAGGCAGCAGTGAAGCCCCCACTTTGCTGCCAGCACTGCCACAAGGCACTGGCAACCTTGGGCAACAGGCATTTGCCTGCTCTCAGGTGTAAAACAGGGGCATGGTGTGTCCTGAGACCGATGGACAGGGAGAGCCTGTAGGAAAGGCAGGTCGTGCCCTGCTTGCTGCACAAGTGTGTTCAGTAGAGCTGTCTGTAATATTGACGAGGAGAGGTTGTTCCTTAGAGCCCAGACTCCAGCCTGGGTTTGATATCCCTGTGCACAGTGCTTACCAGGGGAAGCTGCCCACACTCAGAAAGAACTTGCCTGAGAACGGTGTTGTTCTCTTTTGCTGTGTGTTCTGAGCACAGGATGATGTTCAAGTCTATAAATTACTTGCTGAGGTTATTTTTCTTATTCTTGCCTCTTTATTAATTGTTAAGTGTGCATTCATAAATACTGTATTTTCATAAGCAAAGCTTTCTGCAAGAAAAGAAGAAAATGTTTCCTGTTGTTCTGTGTGACAACATGACATACTGAGAAATCACTTACCTTGAGATCCATAAGTGATGTATAGCTACAATAACAGCTTTCTGATAAGACAGGAAATCCTTCATTTCGGTAGATGACATGATTCTAGTGAGTGGCATCTAATTTGAAACAGTTTTATATCATCTATAATCTTTTGGAGGGCCTGGGAAAGCGCAGCTGTTTTATTATTTTATAGCCTGCAGTTATACAAGGAAGATAAAAAACACGCAGATTATTTTCTCTTTTGCTCATTGTAGAGTAAAATGATAGTACCTATTTAGCTTTTGTCTCTGCCCCTTTAATTTTCTTATTCACTACACACTTCTTTGAGAGTCATTCTTTTCTTTTCTTTTCTTTTTTACACCTACCTTTAAATATTTTATGGGTAGAGAGCTTATAATATGTATTGTCACGGCAGTTGTCTCTAGAGGTCAGCAATGAGTTTAATAATGAGATGCGAACCAGTGACTCTGTAAAACCCATTTCAGGTTATAAATGGCATGTTTTATTGAATCTAGTGTTAAAGGTTGTTAACGTATCAATTGGTGATGGTCAGGGTTAAACAAGCTTCAACATGAGCCCTCTCATGTTAGGAAACTGTCAGTAAGGTATTTTTCCACTTTCCTCTTCGCTGAAGCCAGGTTTGTGTATCACATCCATTTTTCTGGGGGTGTTCTGCAGTTTAGGCTCTCCAGGCCTGAGCTGGATCTTTGATTAGTTTTGCACCGATATAATTTTAAGCACAGTGGCGTCACTCCCAAATTCAACTCGATGGTGTGAAGAGAATTTGGACCATGATTTTTTAGCAGGAACTTTTGAAATTAAATCAAAACCCAGCTGAAGCATCATGTGAAATCTTGCCTCTTGCTTTATGAGTGTACCAAATTATTGAGTTAATGAACTTGGGGTAATTATGTGTAACAGACAAGGATGATTTTGGATATGCAGTAAATGTGTTTGTTGGGTAACACTGATCTTTGTGTTGTGACCATGGGCTGCAAAAATAACTTCTTCATGTGACTTTGGTCTAAAGTTGGCTTCTCTGGTTTAGGCAGTTTGAAAAGGGAGAGGTTTTTAACATTGTCAGAATAGCCTTTATTCAAAATATCTCCTCTTTAGGGGCATATGTAGCTGTAGGGGCACAGGCAGCTGTAAAGAGTGGTAGATTCTCTGTCTAAAAAAGGCCTGAATTTGGGCTTGGTTTTTCTCATATATTCTGAATATTCCTGAATTTTCAATACTTACCTTTCTTTCCACTATTTTCTCATCACTCCATTGCTCCTCAGAGACATCAGTAACCTGCCAATAGCCTTGTGGAGCAAGTTACACCTTTTTTCTTCTTTCTGTTTGTGCTTGCTGAGTGGACATGCTGCCTCACATTCCCATGAATTTTAGGTCTCCTGCAGTGCCCAGTGTATTGTTGATGTCAGGAAAAATCTTAGGCACTAAAGAAGACAGAGAACGACAGAAGTTCCCTTTTTTTCTATAAAACTGATCGAATAAGAGTGGTGGCAGACAAGTGCTAGGCTAATGAAGTCCATTTAGGAAACGAATGATTCAAAGAGAACAGAATTGTTAAAACTGAAGCAAATTTATGCATCCCGACAACTACATCTACCTTGTGGCTTTGCCTTTCCCTAGGACACAGTGGGGAGTTGTGCAAGCAGCACGGGGAATACATTGATTTGCAAGGCCAGGGAGCATTCTGGACTTTGAGGAAATCTAACAGAAACATTCACAGCAATATTTTATATTTTCTAAAGAATCCAGCAACTTTTTCCCTGGTGGTTAAGTTACTTCACCAAAAGCAATGCAGATGTGGGTTTCTGTGCAGCTTTGAAAGCACATTTGATATGAGGGCATGGATGTTCTCTCCTGCTCAGCTGTTTTTGTTTCTCAGAGGTTGTCATAACAGTCTTTTATTAAAAAAACGGAATTGCCTCTGACATTTTCAGGCAATACTCAGCTGCACTGCGCTGAAAAATGAGACAAAAGTAGAAAGAGCATACATTTTTTCACCTGTTCACGTGAATTGGTAAGGAATTGCTGAGGAGAGAAAAGGCAGTGGCTCTGCTGCTGCCGGAAGGTTTGTGCAGTCAAATCCCAGCAACTATGCAGAGCCCATGAAAGAAAATAAAAATGGGGGTTTTTTTGCAAGCTTAAACGACTCCCACATTGAATCTCAATGTGAGGTCAGTTCTGGAGGCTTTTGAGAAGCTGTAATAAAATTTCCCTGAACACACCACAGTGGCCACAGGGCTGGCTATCACCAATGTCCTGTGGAAAACTCACACACTCTGATCATGAGGGAGCTCAGCAGTTGTGGTGTTATTATTCCTGAGAGAACAAAACCACCATTTGTAGAAATTTTATTGGCGCTATCAACAGCTCAGTGTTGAATTATTTAGTAGAGAAGGCTTAGGACACACCAGACCAAGTGTGCCAAGGTGGGATGTTCAGCATGGAATGCTGCACACAGGGGTTGGTTTCCTTTGCAGTAAGAGGGACATGAATGGAGGAAGAGGTTGAAAAGGAAAAAGGATTTGGAGTTTTTATGGAAGCCAGAATTGTTATGTGTTGTGGTGGAAGCTTTGTGAATGAATGTATAATGTATTCTAAAACAAAAAGATGGGATACTAAATAATTATAGGAAGCTGTTTTAGGAGTGAAGATCTCTTCTTCTTCAGTCCTGAAAGAATCAGCACAGTTTTTTAATTACAAGCGAAGTTCATTTGTCAAACTCAACTCCTCTGAGTATATTTGAAATGCTTGCTAGTTCTTAAATTACTTGAAAATTCCATCTTGGTTTTGGCAGTGGTTGGGCTCAAGGAAAAAAAAGTTGGTAAAACAGAAACCAAGCATGCCATAAACTAATGAGGGCTGTAACTTTAGAGGTCTTCTGAAACTAGATACAGCAAATTAAAGATTTATATGAGTCCTGTGGGCCCAATGATCTTTTTTTTTTAATCTTCCTCATTATAAAATACTCCTTTACCATTTTACTTTTTCTTATAAGCCTATAATACAGTGTTATTTTGAATTTATATAATTTCAACATGTTTAATATTAAATTGTGTCTCTTTTTAGCCCTTTATTAAAAACATGACTCTTGATTTTTTATGACTATCCAACCTGCCTTACTCTCTTTCATTTTTGTTTTTAGATGCATCATCCTATTCAGATGAAACCCGCAGATAGTGAAAAGTCAAATGGTATGTGTTTAATTTATTTTTACTTAATTGTGTCTCTCTCTAAACTAAAGTAAGCACAACATTGTGAGAGTTTTTGCTTTACTCCTTTTGTGGTGAAAATGATAGGCAGTTTCCCTGCAGCTGACATGTTGGGAAGGTGTTGAGCTGCTCCGAACTCCCTATTATCTTCTGCATTAAAGAAGGAAGGGAATGTCCTCACAAAGGGTCTTCCTTGTACCTGTTGTACAGTCCTCACTGCATACATCCTTCCCTTGGGTTCTCCTAACAGTGAGGTAATGTGGGAGCACCTGAGATTGATAAGATGGAGATAAAATGTTAATGCTGAAAATTAAAAATAAGAGAAACAAAAAGGCATACCTGTGTTAACAAACTATGTAAGCACATGATCAGCCTTAAACATTTGCCAAAACTACATTTTATAGAATGATGCCGTTCTGAATCTGAGCCAAATTTAGGTTTTAATCATATGCTTCATTATGAGCTGGGAAACCCTCTTTGGAGCTCTCTGTATACTTATTCCTCAAAACGATTGAAAAATGAATGCTATAAAGATAGTAATATCCATTTGGAATACTAGGGTACTGCCTAAGTGGATGTATATGACATGCAAAATAGATGGCAGGCTAAATCTATTAAACATGCCAGGTTTATATATTCAGGGAAATAAGATAATCGAATGGTAGCGCAACTTGGCGGCGTGTGATTCTTTAAAAATATATACGTGTATATTTTGCCCCTTGATTTGTTCCTGTAATTTTCTAAAATATATGTTAAAGATATCATCTGCCTTCTTAGATTGCAAGAGCTTCATTTTCCCATAAGGCCCACATAATCAGAGCTGGTTCCTCCAACAGGCATCTTTGCACCTCATTAATTAGTAATCAGGGCAGAAGCCGTGCACTTAGAGATCTACATACCTGCAAATGTAAATTATGATTGGGCTCTAAATCTCTCCGCAAGGCTTTTTTAAGGCTTCTTTTTTTGCTAATTGTAGTGCATCCCTTTTTCAGGCTTCTCCAAGGATTATGAAGTTTGGAAGGAAATTAAAACTTCACATTATGCTAGGTTTCCCATTATGACAACTTTCCAAACAAAAGTGGCCGTGAGCACAGAAAATACAAGCTGTCACCCATTTACAGGAGAGGGTGTTCTCTCTCTCAGGTTGGAGTCACAGAATCATTGAATATTCTGAGTTGGAAAGGATGGATATCCATCCACGAGGATTCTCAAAGTCTGATTCCTGGCCCTGCATAGGACAATCCCAAAAATCCCACCATGTGCTTAAGAGCATTGTTGAAATGCTCCTGGGGCTCTGTCAGTCTTGGTGCTGTGACCACTGCTCTGGGGAGCCTGTTCCAGTGCCCAGACACCCTCTGGGTGAAGAGTATTTTCCCAAAGAGTTTTAGCAGAGATTTCTTGCTGTCTGTGAGTGCTCAGAATAGAGGCCAAGGCACCTGGATGGGCAGAAGGACTGAACTTTTCAGGCCCCACTGTGGTCAAGGAGAACGTTGCTGTTGGAATCCAAATTCCAGTCCCTAGTATTTAGTGCTAGCAGCAGGCACAATTATCCCTTAGGCACAGGAACACCGGCCTGAACCCTCTGAACTAAGTATGGCCTCTATGGGTTCTTGTTTCAAAGACAAATTTCACCTCAATTTCCTTGGCAAATTAGAAAAATAAGAGGCAATGGGCCAAAATTGACTCCCAGTGAGTTACTTGTTCATTGCCTGAAGTGTTTCTTTCTAAAGGAGATTGAACATATTGGAAAAACACTGTGGGGAATTGTGCAAATTCTGTCTTTCTCTGCAAGTAGCACCTGCTTGGAAAGCAGGGTAGGTTGGCTCCTGGCTGCTGCTGTTAGTCTGGGGTTATCTGCATGAAACTCCTGTCTGCACTGTGGGAATACTCTCTTATTTTCTGGCATCTATTCCAAGCATGAAAATCATGAGGGATTGTCTTTTTTTTTTGCCTTTTTATTTTTCTAGCCTTTCTTTGTATTTTTGGGGAAAACAAATTGTCAGTTCAGGGGTTCCAAGTGTCAAATTAAAAACCTTTTTAAATTTAGACTCCTGAAGGGTGTGGGAACTTTTGATAGGCATGTTCAAGGGGTTGTGAATTATTTTTTTTGATTGACTAGAGAAACAGAAGGGAAAATAATACCACAGTGATGGCAATAAGGGTACAGCTCCTCAAAAAGGCAGGGGGTAGGCGTGGGGTTCATGGAGTGGATGACAGTTTGCAAGCAGCTTGGAGATCAAGATAGAGAAAAAACAGCAGCGTGGGGGTTGTGGAGGTTTGTTTGGCACGTGTTTCCCATATGCTCCAGGCTATCCATCTGAGGAGGTATATAATCCATGCCAACAGCAAATTGTAAACTCTACCTCTTCAACCAGATTGGTAAGTTCAAAGGGGAAAAGAAAGAAGACATGCCAAGGCATCTTGGTTTTCATGATCCCTGGTGGTTGAGCTTTTGAGGAATACTCGAATCTCTTTGATTTCTGAGTCACGGGAAGATCCCAGTGGGTTTTATAGGTAAAGTGGTGTTTTTCAGTTTGCGAAGAGGTTGAAGAAATTTTCTTGGTCAAAAATTTCTTGTGGAAAGATGTGTAGGACAAGTTGAACACTACAATTCTTCTGAGCTTGTGCATGTTTGTGAAGGATTGATAGACCTCTTCAGGTTCCACAGGGAGGAAGGAGAGGTCCTCCCATTTAACTTACAGAGGTTTTCAAAGAACAGTATTTGCTGTGTGATAAAATGTCCCCTCCCCATATTGAGTCCCTTGTGCAAAAGGTTTGAATGAGCATCCAAGCCAGAGAGTACCAGGATGAAATGCTCCCCCTTTTCCATCACTGTTCCTGCCCTTAGATGTCTGCATCACCTAAGGTATCTGTCCCTTGGCACCAGAGGCCAAATTCACCTCATGGAAACTGGGAGATGGGTATGGAAGGGACACGTCCTGCACACTTGTTACTAACCTGGACCAGGTTACTCAGAGCCCTGTCCAACCTGGCCTTGAACACTTCCAGGGATGGGGCATCCATAACTTCCCTGGGCACCCTGTTCCAGTGGTTCCTTCCCCGACTACAATGTGTGTAACTCATTTCTCTGCTCATGCAGATGAAGCAAAGCTTGATCTCTTCCACCAAACTTTTAGCAGCTAAAGTTGATGGGGTAAGACTTGCCCTCAGACTTAATTAATTTGTCTACCCAGGAGGATTCTGAAAAGCTTCTTACTTCTGACAAACGTAACATCTCTGAAAGATTTGCAGATGATGAATTTTGTAGTGTGTCCTGGTCTGATCACCTTTGTGCGGGTTGTTTTAACATATCTACAAAGTTTTGGTTAAGAATTTTCTGCCAAAAAGCATGGTTTTGACTTTCCACCATTACTAGATTCATCACTCACAGTATTTATCCTTTTAAGAACATTTTCCCTTTTTCAAACAAAGGGGGTTCCTCCAGTCTAATGCTGAAAAACTTGCAAGCACCTGCTTGACTCCAAGTTGTCTGTGGCCATTAATATGCTACAATTTGCAAATGCTTAAATGTGTCTTGGATTTGGATTTGAACACAGTCAATACTTTCAGGCACATATCCTGCAGACAGTATGCTCTTAAATGGATCAAAGCATCACTGCTTCAGGGAAAATGACAGAATTCTCTATTTAAAAAAAAATTTTAAGTGGGGAGGAGGGTAACTGAGTAATCTTATAATTTGTTTTTATTTATTTTATTAGTGGAAAATTTAAAAAATAATTTTGAAATTCTAAGTGGCACAACTTTGCCGATTTGGAGGTAGTAATTAGATGCCATATGTTAGCACTAACACATAGAACAGTTGATAATTAATGCAGGCAGCTCCGGATTCAGGTGTGACTTTGACAGATTGTATGCAAGGGGTTTTCACAGGCTTACAGCTAGGGATAAAAAGTCTGGTTTCACCCCTTCCTTTCTATATGAGAGTAAAAATCTAAAACCAAACCAAAACAAAAAAAACCCTCCATACCATTTAAACATAATTAACTATTTATCTATTTTCTCAAAAGAGAAGGCATCTCCTGGGGAGAAAACAACTCTTTATCTGACTGGACTCCTCAGAAATGTACAATAAGGAGATATAATTTTGATCTTTCAGAATTCTTAGGGTTTAGGAGGGTGAAAAGAAAGTTTGTTGAACCTTCAGGGAGATTTCCCATGATTATTACAGGGTTTAATTCTTTTGTAGCATTCAGAAAATAATTCCTTTATTCTCCTGGGTTAGCACAAGCGATCTAATACAGCCTGCAAGAAATGCTCATTACTGAAGCAAATTGAGTAAAGCTAAAAAATTAGACCCTTCAGGATGTTATTCTGCACACTGAATGTAATGCTGTCAGAAGACAGGAAGCTCAGTTTGAAAAGTTCCCACCCCAGCAGAGACAGACTTCATCTCAGATAACCTCTGATGGCTAACGCAGAGTTCTGGGTTCAAACATGATGCCCAGGCGTGTATGCTGGTGATGGCAGAGCTAGCCTTGATGGGGTTACAAGAGCAACTCACCTCATTTTAAGACAGGTACCTGCACCCCATCACGCAGGGTCCCTGCATTCTGGCAAATCCCACCCCAAATCCAGCAGGCTTAGCACTGGATGTGTCACTCGAACTGCCCTGGCAGCACAGCCCACCTGAGTTTGTAATGTGTTAGGATGGATTAAAGGTGAACCCCATAATGTGTTAATCAAGAAACTGTGTGGTTTCACGCCTTCCTTCCTATAAATAGAACTTCAGGCCTTGTTTACTGTGACCTTCTGGCTGCTTCTGCACCATCAAGGAGGGGCACTCAGCCACCCCATCCTACCTGCTACTTCCAAACTGTTCTATCTACTTCATTCCCACAGAGTGGTGCAAAATAGTCAGAAAGTTCAACTAATCCCATGAGTGAGGTTCAGAAACAATGATGTCAAACACATGCTAAAAAAGTTTTGATTTTTCTGGATTTTGAATTGTTGAAACCTACCCCAAGGGTGGGAGAGGGAGTTATCAAGCAACAGTGAAATGCTTATGAGATACGTGCACACAAGTGCTGGCCCTTGCACGCTGTTACCCTTCCCCCAGCCTTTTTCTTTGCCTGCTCTCATTGCCCAAAGCACTCGCAGCTCCCAAGCTTTGTCCAGTCCCTCAGAGCTCATTTATTCCTCCTGTCCCTGCAGCTGGAGCTCAGGACATAGAGGTGTTATGATGATGCCCAAGATCTGGGAGTTGGATGGAAGGTAACAGCGTCTGTCAGTCTACTCAGTCAATGTAAAAAAAAATCTGTAATCTACTGTCAGTAGCAGGGGAGAGACTGCCATGACAAAGGCCAGCCCACCTTGCTGGGAGAGGTGAGATCTGTCACTCTTTGGAGGAGCTGATCTCTTGGCATTGCCGACAGCCAGCTGAGCTGAGACTAAAACTGTAGGTCACTGAAGTTAGGCCAGATGGGTTTAGGCTGCCATCCTCTCCCTAAGCAGCAGCACCTGTCCCAGTCTCAGTGCTTTGCTGGGTCACGTGTGTTTAATGCTGAGCTCCTTATTTTTCGCTCCGTGGGAGAAACCCAACACGCACAGGAAAATCCACAGGCATGGCAGATCCAAAGGGAAGTTTGCTAACATCTAAATACATTTGACCCACACTTGTACTCTGTTGTCTGTTTGGCAGGTGAGAATTCATTTTAGAAAGAAAGAAGTGGCTGACCAAAAATGCAGAAATAAATCCTGAAAATCAGTCTTATCGAGGTGGAAAAGTATTCTTTTCTCTATGTGGGAATATATTGTTAAAAACTCTTTCAGCCTATTAATATCAGATGTTCTATCAGATGGAGTGAAAACATGTCATTTTGATCTTGACAATTGTCACTTTGAATGTTTTTTATGCTGGGCCCCTAGCCAGAAAAAAAATAGCAACTTTCTTAAGCTTCAACACTGATCAGCACTGACTAATGGCACTGAATGCAGAGCACGTCATCATATCAATATGTTTTCTGTACTCTGAGCATTCTTCATGAAATCTGCATTTTTAAGATGTACAGTACACAGGAGCTAGATGTTTAATTTACTATAAAATCACCCTCAAGCTGCAAACCTGCAAATCATGTTAGTTAAATGGCATATTTATAGGTTTACTAGCAAACCCGAAGGAGGCCGGTGGGGAGTTTGTCGCCTGCTACTCTTTGGAAAATTAAAACAAAGCCTTCTGTTTGCATCTCATTTCTTTTGAGTCTCCATGTGAATCTCTTTGGTTTGAGGCTTTGTCCTGGCACCGAAGCAGCACCCAAGGGACCTCCTTTGGGATGCTGTGGCAGGCATTTGTCCAACTCAGCCAGCAGCTATTTTTAAAAGAAGGTTGGAACCCAGTCACCCTCAGGGTAGACCTGCACACTGTATTTCAAGCCTAAGATCAACCCAAATTTAAACTGGCTGGTACTAGGTGACACAGAGACACAAAATAAGAGGTTTGTAACATAGAGCAGAAGGCAGTTCTTGGAAATGTGCTTGGCACCAAGGTTTCACCCAGCCTGACCTCAGTCTGTGATGTGGAGAAACCCAGACCTGGCAGCCCAGCTGGGTCCCTTGTCCCAAAACTTTTCCTGCACCATGGCCATAGGCTGTGGCTGTTGTCGAGGGGACAGGCTGGCCAGGGGACTTCTCAAAAAGATTCCTCAAGGCAATATAGGAATTGTCTGCAGCCAAGTTACAGGCATCCTTTCACCAGCAGAAGTGGCTGCCTGCACTCCTCTTGTAACTGTGAGCAAGGCAATTCTGCTTTCTCACCCTTAAAATAATAATTAGCTACATCAAGGTCAGCTATATATTATGAATCAGATGTAAAATTCCATATATATTTATATATATTTATGTATACATAAATATCCCAACTTGCAGGTCTTATTTGCAATCACACATATTCATCTCCTGATCTGTATATAACTGGCTCATCCCATGCATTCATCATTTCTTAACCCTTTCTGGAGGGTTCACCTGCGTGTGGAACCTCAATATAAAGTGTGAATGAAAATGTTCAGTCTTGAGGAGTCTCTGCTGAGGAAAACATCTTCCCCTGGGCGTTAAATTCACACCAATTTTCTTGCAAGCTTGTAGAGCGAGAAGCTGGGATTGCAGGGGCTGGTCTCTGGTTTGGGTTCTGAAAAATGCATGGGTTTGGTGCTTGCTTGTATAAAAGCTACAAATACTTTTTAAAGTCAGCGATTTAAGGAGAAAATTACTTCAAACGCTTCTCATGATCAATAAACATGAACCTCTTCTTGTTATTCTTGAAATTATTAAATGCACTGAAAATGTTGAAGTATAACACAAATAAAATCCAAGAAAAAAATGGACACAGTTCCTTCTTCCTCAGCTGCAATTTATTCCATTTGACAAACATGTACTAATACAGGAGACAGAGTTAGAGAGCAAGGGAGGATTCATTATTTTTTTTTTGTAAGCCCAGAAATGAAAATACTTCATTACAAAAATAATTTGCACAATAATAGAAATAAGTAAGTGCAGTGCAGACTCTCTGGAGTAAAGCTTTCCTTCCCTCTTTGCTCCCCCACAAACCCTGACAGTCTGCTCATTAACAGGGAATTGGATTTACATGCCATTTCCAGAGGAGAAGAAAGCACTGGTGTATGTACTGTATAATAAGCACTTAGATTTTTGGTTTAATATAGATGGGTGGGTGCGTTAACATTTTTAAGTCTTTCCGGAGTGAATTAAGTTTTGATGACCTCTTGCATTTTTGACAAGAGTCCCCAGCTTTAGACCTGTAAATTTGAGTTTGATTAATAGGACTGTGTGCATCCTGCTGCAGCAGCCCAGCTTGTGCTGGTGTTGGTGACTGTGCAGGCAGGAAATATTCTACCAATAATTCAGGCAAAGCACCTTTTTCATGTGTTTTTTTTTTTTTTTTGCGAACTCAGCATCATCACGCATCAAAGGGTGTTCAAGTGATGTCCTGGAATATGCCTTGTGTCCTCCTGAAGGGGAGAGGGCTGTGGCACTGAAAAAAACCAGCAGAAAAATTTAATGCATTCTTTTTCCAGAGCAGTCTTTGCACATCTGCCTTTCCAGTGTGGTGCATTAAGTTAGCTGAAATTGAAAGCTCAGATAGGAGCTGCTCTCAAAACATTTCTCAGGAATATTTTTCATTAGCTTGTATCATTACGTGCACAATCCCTTCTTCACCCTCAGTCCATCATGATTTCTTTGACACGTGAGGGGGATGAGGGAATTTATCTGAATTAGAATCTATGCAAAGATATCTTTAAAAGTGTCTCTAACAGGGGATACTTTTCTTTTAGAAGCCGTGAAGGGGAGGTGTATGCAGAGTGACTAAGACACCCAATTAATATGTTATATAAACAGCGAGCACCACTAGAAAAAGGAGAGAGAGAGAGAGAGAGAGAGAGAGAGAAACGAGATATTTGGGGTGGGGAAGCAAGGGGGGAAGGGAGGTTGTAAGTATAAAGTGTTTGCCTTAGGACTTGTCTTCAGTTACAGAGCCAGACTCACATGACTGGAGCTTGGTTTGATGTGGTAATGAAGCATTGATCACAGGAAAAAGATGAAATGGCCTTTGCTCATTCATTATTTTTATCTTCTAGCTGTGGAAGACAGAAAATTGTTCATAGGAATGGTTTCGAAGAAGTGTAATGAGAATGATATCAGGGTGATGTTTTCTCCGTTCGGCCAGATAGAAGAGTGCCGAATCCTTCGGGGACCAGATGGGCTGAGCCGAGGTGAGTGTGCAGTCTGTAAAGTCTCTTTCCTTAAGTGCTAATTGGGAGCTTTATGTCACAGCCAAGGTAGGCAGAGCTGCTGTCCGCAGCGAGAGGTTACACTATAAAATGTCCCACGTGATGAAGGTATCCACATGAACTTTTCACAGTGACTGGAATTATCACCTTTTATTTCCAGTGTCAGAAAGGTCTCGGTGCCAACATATTAACTTGTGTTATCACCCTGTTTGTCAGCTGGAAAGGTTGCTTTGCACCCTGAGAAAACACCCTCAGTTTTCTGCTCTCACAAAATCAAAGTTGCTCCCCTGACCCCATTTCTGCTTTGTAGCACGAGGCCAAAAAAAAAAAAAAGGACAGGACTGTAAATGACTGCTTGAAGGCATAAAGGGTGACGGGAACTGGCCTTCCTTGTAGCACTATCTCCTCCATTCCTGTGTTTTCTGTAACTATATGCAAAACATAGGTCTGCTTTATCTGAGAAACAAAGAGGTTATCTTGGACATGAGAGCTTTGCCTGGACAAAAGTTTGTAAAAAGAGATTTTAAATCTTGTGCCTCTACCACAACCCAAAAACCAGGGCAGAGGTGTTAAGCATCACCATCAAGAGTGGTCGAGTGGCCAACCTGAACTTGGAAATGAAATGCAGCACAGACTTCAACAGCCAGGGATCCCTTTTGAGTGCAAAAGTACCTTTTAGGGAAAGGCCTTTTGAAAACCTGTTGAAAAGAAAGATAATTGTATATTGATGACCCAGACTGCATATTAACTCCATGGTATATGGACCTGAATTTATTCTCAGAGCATGAACCTTCTCAAAACATCAGTGCCAGGGGTTGTTGAGTGGAAAAGGAAATAGGGAGAGTCCCATCCCTCAGTGCAGGATGATGCTGTGGTATCTGCCACAGCCATTTAATGGCACAGGGAGTAAGTAATTTTAATTGTGGAGCTGTGAAAAACATCACATTTACAGAAAAAGCAAATACATAGAAAGCACAGTTTATGCATTTTATTACATTTTCAAAAGGCATAGAAAAAAGTAATAGCACCCATTTTGCATATAGATATGGGTATAAATTTAGATTTTTTTTTCTTTACTTTCGGATCTACTTGTTTCTACTAGGCAATAGGATCCACAGAATTCTGTGCAACAATTTGTGCATGGGGTTTTTTGTTTTGTGGGCAGCCCAGTTTCTATAAAACACCTATAAATTTCAGCAAAGGAAGTGCAGGTATCCCTATATTTCATGGCACTTCTTGAAAGCACTTACTGTAGTACTTCTGAAGAATGACTTGATGAAAAGCCACTCTGACAATAAATAGGGAACCCCCAAAAAATGGTGCATATTTATGCTTTTTGACCCCCAAACTTTTGGGGCTGGGATGCAGCAGGCCCTTCAGGCAAGGAGAGCCTCATGATCATGGCTTTTGCCTTGGGGAGGATTAGGGTAGAGTCTGAGGTTGGTTCCTGCAGCTCAGTAAGGAATGTTTACTGATGGAGTCGAATGTTGCCGTTATCTTTCTAGACCCAACACTGAGGCAAAATAAGTATTTCTGATTTTCGCTGATTTCATTGTGTAAGCAGCACAGGGAAGGGATGATGGAAGACACAAGTGGGAAAGGAGCTAATTAACTGCTGAAATAACAAGATCGGCGCATCAGATGTTTTGAGCCCCAAAAAAGATTTAATTGACTTGTCAGCATCACCCAACAAAGAAATAGATCTTTCCTGGGATCCATAAAAATCCCACTGCATACTTGCTTTTATTCAACAGACTGGGTTTAGTAGGAGCATAGAAAAGCTAATTATGAAATGCAACAGAGTAAGTGAGGTTTTTGGGGTAGTTTTATTCTGCTGTGAACAGCAATCTCATGACAATCAGGAGCTGAGATTCCTAAGCCACGTCTCCAATGTGTCAGGCAGGGCAGTGTCGTGTGCTGGCCAGCACAGCTGTAGAGTTAATGTGCTGTTCTCTCCTGCTGGAGACTGAAGATCTCAGTCCAGGTAGGTCACACACCAGTAACCACAGCAGAGCTGCATCCTCTGTGCCACTCGGGTTCATTTTGGTCACAATCACGACTGATATTCTATCATGCCCTCATGCCTCATGCCTTGTTAAACTCGAATTGCTTTCTACACACCCATGTTCACACTTCAAAATGAGTTCAGCTGTGCCAACCAGGTTTTCAGGCAGATTTTTATCGGCTTCACAAAACCACCACTCCATGAGAGAAGGCAGAGTGTTGGGAAAATGGTTGGTATTGCAGTTGAAATGAAAAGTGCTGAGGGACATCTGCAGAGGAGGGAGCTTGACTGGAAATGCACAAGGTGAAAAACTGCTTCAGGAGGGAGGACTTACACTGTTAAATCCTTCTGAAGAGTTCCAATCCTTAATGAGTTTTAATTCATGTTACCATTTCCAAGATGTTAATTCCCTTTGCCACAAACAGTATTTGTTTTCTCAGCACCCGTCCAGATGTGCTTCCCTCCTAGACACAGAGGGGTAAATGAAAAATAGTCACTGTCTGAGGAAAATACTGACCTTGCCATGCCAGAGCCTTTGGGAGCTCAGCTCAGTGCTCACAGCAGTGAAATGGAAATGTGGTCCAGTAAACTCTGTTTGGCATCTCTTTTCAATTGCATAACAAATGCACATCATGGTATCTCAGATGAAAAGAGCTTGAAAAGTATCATCCTTGGTATCTGTGCCAGCTTTTGAGCTTTGTTAAAGGGCTCAGGCAAATAATCTGTATTACCAGCAGATAGTTGGAAGGAACAGCTCCAGGTTACACTGCTCAGTAGAACAGTTTTGGTTTGGACTGGGTCTGGTTTTGTTGGTTTTTTTTTTACTTAGTAAAGACTAAAAAGTTTTCAGTCGGCTTTTATTTTAGCCCATGTCTACCCTACAACAGCAGCCTTGCCACTGGTAGGGTAACAGTCTGCTGTCAGCTCATGGGCAGGATGGGTTGTATTGCACCCCATGGGCTCCAGTAGCAAGGAGAAATCCCATCCTGTGGCATCAAGGGAAAATGTAACACTTTGTGGTGAGTGTGATGTAAGTGCTAAGATAAAGGGAGAGGGGGAGAGAGATGGAACTCATTGTTTTCTCTTGTAGTTCCTAACCAAGAGTTGACAGAACTTTAATAAAGTCACACCCATTGCTGTCACTACTGATAATGGACCATCACCTTTTCCACTCAAAATTCCTATTGTCAGCTGTTTGAAACTCAGCTGTAAAATGAGACTAAAGTAATGATACAGAGCTCCAGTGGTGGAGCAGTGTATTTTAAAGAAACTGAGGTGTTTTTTTAGCTTGAGTCATGTTTTCCCCCATTGTTACTCACTCCTGCATCTAAGAAATAACCATTGTTTATACCTGTAACTTGCTATATTTCAATCAGCTACAAGAATAGGCAGCAACCAAAAGGCATTGCCTTCCAAAGGCTCTGGGATAGTCCCTGTGAAATTAGCAGGCTGGCAGCGAGTAATTCCTAGCTGTGAAAGGTGTTAAAAAATAAAAATACCCTCTTGGCTGTAGAGATAAAGAAACCAGGGACCCAACATCCATGGAGGCTGGCCGCCTCTTGAGCAGGGTTCATGGGACTATCTAAAGCAGCTTGCACTGCCTGTATGATATTCATTATTCAGAGAGAAGGATTCAGCCTGCAGGGTTGTTTAATCCAGCACTTTTTCTGAAGAGCTAAGTATGCTTTACAAAAATTCATGATTGTGATATCATGTGCTAAGCTTCATTATCATGAAAAAGCAGAAGTGAACTGCCTCAGATGATTAAGATTTTAAATCACTTATTGTAAACAGCTTAAGGAAACTTTCAGACCTCCTGACTCCCAGCACTATGTAATGTCTGCATGACCACAGATGCCAACACAGACAGCCACGCAATGAGAGCTGGAGTGTGCAAAAATAGCCAGGAATACCCAAGTTTGATTTGTAGCTGTGCCACTGATGTGCTGTATTGACCATGGGTGAGTTGGTCACTCATCATCTCTGTTATCCTGTTGCTAAAATAAGGGTAGCGATGCTCCTCTGCCTTTGTAAAATGCTTTTTTTAGATCAGTGGATCAATATCTCTGTATCACTCTAGGAATTATTACCATCCGTAATGATGATAAAAAAAATCCTCTTATCCTTATCACAGGAGCACCACATAGCAAATTATTCTGCTGTATTGCTAAGTGCAGATTTATATATCAGATACCAGAAATAAGTCAACTGGGTTAATAGCATGCGCTGAAAAAACCTGCTAATAACATGTAGAGAGAGTTGGATATACCATGAAAAATGTGAAAAAGCTCAAAATGCATTTTTCTACATCTTCTAGGCTCCTAATTGTATGATTTTTTAACAAAACATCACCAGGCACATGGGACAAGTGAACATTTCTGCAGACATTGATTACAAGGATTGTTTTTTTCATTGTTTCTTTGCTTTAAGAGCAGGTTAGAAATAGAATAGCGAGTTACACCATGGTCAGGCAATTTAAAATTTATTGAAAATCCATTCAGAACTTTCAGATTCAAGGGTTTTCTTGATGAATTAGTAAAAGAAAATTAGTATTTGCATCACAACTAATTGCAGGGAAGGATAGGTGAGGAGACTTTTATGCTGGGGTTTTTTTCCTCTGGATATTTACTGCTCCCTTTTGAGCTAAAGTAACATGAAATCCCAGCAATGGGAACACCCTAGATTAGGGGTCACCTTCTGAATTGTGTATCAGTAAGTGGTGGGGAACAAGGACAGTGGAACTGCTGTATTTTTAATAGCTCTTCAGAAGCACCTCAGTGCCTTATTCCTTTTGCTGCCATGTGGTAACATTTTCATTTTTTCCAATCATTATGGCACATTTAATTTTGTTTTCCCTTGCTGAAACTCTTTTGCAGCTGGGTGGGAAGAAACACATCCAACTGACCAATGTCTCTGCTGGCCTTTGGCCAGTAACTACATCTCAGATTTCCATTACTACAGTTTTGCAGCAATCCCTCCCGAGAGGGAAGCCTGAAACTAAATAATTTGCAAGAGGCTTTATTCCAACAAGAGGATCATTGAGGCACAGTTAGAGAATGTGGTCTTTGGTACCCATTTAATTCTGGGTTTGTGTAAATTCCACTTACTGAAGTCTGTACTTTGCAGGGTGGGTGATTGAATGTCCAATTAGAAATGCTTTGAGGGAACCATGCACCTCAGGAAATTTAAAATCTACAACCTGTCATCCGGTCAATAGTCAAGTCAGTAGAGCTGAAGAGCTGAGGCATGGTTACAGGATGTGCCTCTTGTTACCTTTATGTGCCTGATATGCATAAACTGAAGAGCTTCACTGTGGCTTTTTCAAATTACTTTCTTTAGACTGAATTGTTGCACTTGGTCTCACACCTGTCATTGTGTGTCTTAGGTAATACTTAACAACCAAATATCACTACAGTAAACAATTTGATGTACAATTTAGTTTGTAGATGAAATGTATTTTAACCACCATGACAGATTTTTGTGTGATGTCTTCATTAGAAGGCTGTTTTCCAGGATGTTCCTTCCTTCAGACTGGGCTGTGTTAGCACAGTGTAGAAAAGGAAAAGTCTACTTTGCAATCTCAGCTAGAAGCATTTTAACCCAAGTAGAGCTTATTTTTATCACACTTCAATTTCCATAGCTTTTTATTCAAGCCTTATCTTTTCTTTAAATAGAAGCTTTCATCTCAGAGGATCCCAACTACTCCTTGCAGGAGTATTTGGCAGCTTTTCACTTTTGTTTCTTCACAGAAATTGAAGAAAAACTTTGTTTACAGTGTACTGGGAAGCTGTGGGGCAACCATTACAGCACCAGCTGCGCAGACACCACTCGCAGCACTGCGCTTGCTTGGGTGGCTTTGAAAATCTCTTGAGTCTTCTTCTGTGTAAAAACTGTGGTTTTAGACTTCCAAACAATGTCTCTGCATTTTGCATCTCCCTTTGGCCTCACTTTAAAACCTCTGGTAGACAACAGTGGTTTCATGAGGGAGGTTTCTTGTGTGGGTATGAGCCTTACCTGAGGCTTCCATACATAAAAATGTTCTACTTCACTTGCAGCTCACAGGTATTGATGTTGGCTTAGGCTGTGCAAGAACTGCTAACTGAATGTTTCTCAACAGTCTAGGAAAGCCTGAGATGAGAAAAATCACATGAAGCAGGAGCTGAAATGGAGCAGAGCTGAGCTTGTTTAAGTATTTCAAGTATTCAGTCACTCAAGCAGCAAGCCCTAGGTTTGGGATGGCCAGGATCAAGGAGGAGGCCTATCACATTTCACTGCTTTTTCAAAATTCTCCTTTATTTTGTAGTGGGAGAGGGGTAAGGAGCAACCCTGTGAGTTTAGATATTCTCTCGGCCAACGTGGCAGATGTGATAATGTGCTCCAAAATTTCTCCCATGCCAGGGCTGGGTGCCTCACTCCAATTCTTCCTGCTGAAGGAAATTACTTCCAGCAGCCTTTCCCCAGTCACTCATTTATCTGCTGTAGGGGGTGAGAAGGCAGCCTTGGACAAGCAGCTAAAACTCTTAGATCTTCTTTCTCCATCCCCTTTTCTTTCTGTCAGTGATCCCTGCCATTTTGAAACCAGAGCTGATAAATAAGTGTGAGGTGTCTTGCAGGTTGGCTGTTTTTACAAAACAATATATTTTTTGGTGTAACTGGGTAGCTGGTTGTACAAAATGAAGTTATTTCAAGGCATTAGCTATAGAAATATCCCCCTCTCCATATTTTCTTTCTCAGAGAACTCCATAGCTCCAGTAAGAAGGGAATAATTGAATATCAGGACTCGGTGGGGTAGAACAGAAATAGTTTGCTTGTAGCTATGGGTCTGGAAGACCTCGGTCCGTGGCATGCCAATCAATGCCATGTTTCATAGGATGGGGTAAGAGGCCACAAAAATCTTTCTTGTTCCCTTGCACCACGAGGCATGAAATCTGATTAGTCCTGTCCTCTTATAATTGTGATTTACGGTCCTAAAGCTGGCAGTGTGTTCCCAAAAGACCACCTGCACCCCTGTGATACAGTGAGTGAGACTGTGCTGGAAAGGGTTTTCCCAACCCTTCAGAAACATAAAGAAATGAAATCCAGTGTCCTTGGACACCAGCTTCTGATTAAATTCTGGGTGCCCGACAAAACCACCCTCTTTGAGTGCATATGTGCCCCACAGAGGAAAATCAAGGTCCCGCCATTGACCATGGAAATAAATACAAGCATTTCAGAAGAACAGCTTTTCTGACCACCTAAATTATAAATGCAAAGTGATTGAGTTAAATAGACCAAATCCTATGACATAGGCTTAGCTCCCCTCCAGTGTGGCAGTCTGGTCATGAAGGAAAGGACTCCATAGTTCACACATAATAAAATATATAGGATCCCATATTCCATGCATAATAAAATATATATGCACACATAATAAATACACAGATGTTGTGTGTGAGTGTCCAGGTTTGGTAGCTGAAAAATAACCCTTGAATGTGAATACATGTAGCAATGTCTGGAAAGATGGGTAAATTAACAAATGTTTAATTGGGGCACTTAATGGCAACCTCTTAAAGTCCGGGTTTTCAAATAATTTAGAAATAACATTGTCTACTGAATTTTTGCAATGTTATTGAGGTAAATTGGAAATTTAATGTGCAAATGGCCACTGTCCATCCGTGGGAAATGGCCTGCTGAATGGAGATAACAAGGGGACCTAACCTTGTAGCCTCTGGCTGGCAAAGCCTAATTAAAATGCAGCCCCATCCTCTCTGTGGAATGCTGCTTCCAAATGCTCATATTCAAGATGCATAACCTCATTCATCAGGCATTCCCCTTGCCCAAAGAACAAGTTTCTTTCAAATTGGTACAGAGATCTGCTACAAAGGTCTTTTTGCTCCATGACAAAGGCAACGAGACCCATGCAAATGGTTTTGGGCTGAGGAGTGAGGAGCAAGGTTCTGCAGTGGTGTTGGGCGCTGAAAGGACCCAACAGCTGAGCTCTGTGGTTAAAAAGAGAGAAAGCTTAAGGGAGGGAAGGGGGAGTCTGCTTTATCTTGAGAGGAATGCAGCCTTATTTCTCTGCTGATTCACATTTCTTTTGAGACCTGCTAATTGCAACATCTCTCAGTAAGTTACTTACAGCAGAACTGCTGGGGAGAAATTGTGATAAATGCATAAACTGTGTCTTATTGATTTTTGTTGACATTTTACATGCTTCTCATGCATTTGAAACCTCCATTCAGTAACTGTCACTATAGTACACACTCCTGGATAGTGAGAGACAAAGAAGTGAATGAAGCAGTTTCTTGACCGTTATCAACAATATTATTCAAGGTTCTGTACAGGGCTCCTTGCCTGCCCTCCAGTATATCTCTATTTGTGCTCATCCCCCACTGAATTTGCAAGACAAGAAAGGAAAACCCTTGGTGTTATTTCCTCTGTTAATGTTAATAACAGAAATGGTATTAAGAGAGATTTCTTTGAGACTGATGGTAAATTTGTGCCTCTTTAATTTTAGTGCACAGCAGCTAAATGGAATCTAGCAGAAGTACTGTAGTTTATTTACCCTTCTACTGCACATTTTGTCTAGATTGCTGTACAGAAAGCTGGTTTGTTACATCATATTCTTTGACAGAAATTTGTTGCTGAACAAGACTAGTATAGCAACATGTAGTGTGGCTAAACAGTAGTGAGACATCATCAGCTGTTTTGTTACCTAAGAAGTACAGAAAGTCACAACACTGCAGTGAAGTTTGGGTGAAAGAATTCTGATTTCTGATTTTATGATACTCATCTATCAGCCAGAGGTACATAAGCCAGCTTAGGTTCTCTTGAATCAAGGGCCTTTATATTAAAGAGAAAAAAAAATACCGCATGATGCAAAAATGCATTGACTTTATTTTCATGACTAGATGTAGTGCTTTTGGGTAATGATCAGGCATTGCTTTCTCTTACTGTTGTTTGATTAAAATGTGAATACAGTCTTGACTTGATAATCTTACCAGGTACACACGGAGCTAAAAAGAAAAGGTATTCTATGCCTCAAATTGATTTGCATAAACCAAACAATCTGTTGCTTGCTGGATTGCAAAATAGTTTATTTTGCCCATTGGCCACAGGGGCAACTATATTGTATTTTTGATGCCAGAATGTAGCTTTCATGCATTAGCTCTAAAATGACAATATGCTTTAGCCTCTCAGTGCTTAGATCTGCTTCATTTGGAAATCTTTTAAGTAGTAATAATAATAATGTTTTGAGGAAATTGAGTGGAACACTAAATTATTCTCTGAAACCTAAGTTCAAACTGTGCAAGGCTAAGGGAGCTGAAAATCAATGCACTTTTAAAGTCATTAGAGATCACAAGTGAAATAAGTCTGTGTTGCTTTAGCTAAGCTTTTAGTGTGCCATGGTATTATTACAAAATCAGCCTGAATCTGCATTAATTTCACAGTCTTTTTCTTTAAGATGCCCAAGGGTGCATGAAGAATAAAATGTAAATCTCAGGAGGCAATGTTTTTATTAGCCAAAAGGGCAGTGAGTCATGCACTAAAAACGTTGACCTGCACCATGCCCAGTGTAGGTATGGCTGACAATAGTAAAAGGGTGGAAAAATAGCCCAGGCATTAGCCTATTGGCTTTTCATTATGATTTTAAAGGCTGAAGAGGGGAAAAAAAGAGTGATTTTTCCGTTATTCATGCATAGCTTCAGAATTGTTCAAGCTGATGGTAGCTTTCACAGATCAAAGAATTATACTTGTACGTAGGACTCGGAGAAACAAAAACCATAAGGATTTTTATTTTTAATATGTTATTTTCTTAAATGTTGAGATTTCACCTACATTACTGAATTTGTCTGAGTCTTTTCACACACAGTCACAGGCTACACAGTGGAGTTTTTCTCATTCTTATTTGTATGATCATTCTTGGTGCATCACAGTAATTTGTGATGCTATGGACCCCTTTATTAAATTCTCAGTTCAGTTGTCGGTGATGCCGACATTTATTCACTATCCACAGTTTACTTACACAAAAGCCAGAGCAAGCAATTGTTAATGCATGGTCTGAATAGATTTAACTATGCAATCCAAAGGCTACATAAAAGCCTAATTTATTTCAAACCCTGTGGCTAAAGAACAAAAACAGTAACAAAACAAACAAACAAAAAAAGAAAAACAAAGCAAAACAAACAAAAAAATTAAATAAAAACCCTTCTTGTCACCCATCCCCACCTAATTTTTTTTCTTTCATCTATGGTCAGATTAGCAAGTCAGCACTGTCAATAAATAAACTAGAGAAGTTGTTTATTTTTATGTACTACTGAGAACAGTGTCGTCTTGTGGCCGTTCTCGTAGACTGTGTTGGTTTAACAAGCGTCCAACCCTTTTGTCTTGTTGTTTTTTGTCTTTCCTGCTCCCTGTCCCCTTGTTCCCACAGGCTGTGCGTTTGTCACATTTTCTACAAGGGCAATGGCACAGAATGCAATCAAAGCCATGCACCAGTCTCAGACCATGGAGGTACAGTACTGTATCATTTGCCCTTTCTTTGTTTTCTTTGTGCAAATGATTGCGAATGGTAAAGCCATGCTCTCCTGGATCAGATCAGACACATGACAATCACAGATTTAAATTTTTTACCAGTTCACTCTACCTGTCTCTGTGAAGCTTTATTTTTCTCAATCACCTGAAAGAGCACAGTAAGGCAGCTGTGTGGTATCCAAACACGGCTCTCAATCCTGTTTTCAGTGGCATTCAGCAGAAAATAGAAACGCTGTGAATACCACTCCTCATTCGTACTCAGAGTATCTCTGATGAGTAAATTACCTCTATTTTTAACACACGTTCCCCCCAAAGAAAAATCTTAGTTTCTTTGAAATAGATTTCTAAGTGTTGTGGTTTGCACTGCTCTGAGAAAAAGCTCAAGAGGTTTAACATGGCCACACTGAGTTACTAGTGCATGTGTTTTTCTGCAAATAGAATCTCTTTTTAAGTTAATATTATTTTGCCTTCTTCATGTAGCCAATAAAAATGCTAATGATGACAGAGCATATCAGAGTGTGGCACGTCCTGCAGAGCACCATCATGGCTGGCCCGTCACAAGCAACACTCTTCATTCGCTTCCAAACTGCCTCTACGGCCTCGTATTTTATCATAATGAGCAACTCAAAACTTTAAACTGGTTCACTTAATGTGACTTCAGCTGCTAGCTAATGATCTGGTCACTGGAGTGGTTATCGAATGCCACAGCTTGTCTGGCAATCTCAAAACTTTTTTCAGTCTGTGATTTTTGTCATGGTCTTTCAGAATTTTGCACAAAAAACCGCACAAGTATGAAATCTTTACTTACTCTGGATCTTCTAGCTTATCATTGGAGAGTGCATGTTATACTGTATTATGTATACTGTATCTTCGTGTAGTGATGATTTTTCTCAGAGGTGGCATTGATGTTATGTGCACTTGTTTCTTTTTTTTTTTTTTTTTTTAATTTTTTTTCCCCACGGGCCTTTTAATTTTTTTTTTTTTTTCTCTCAGTGATTTTCCTTTGCAATGCTCTAGTCTCCCAAAGCATGCTGGGTGCTAAACAATCATTATTGCGTCATGTCGTTGAGCTGCTTTGTGTAACGAGCCAAGGGGGGAGACCAGGGGTGGGAGGGTGGAGAGAGGACAAGGAGGAGGAGAAGATAAAATTCAAGCCAGTGCATGAAAATGTCACTAACTGTTTCCTGTATAGTACAAGTAATGATATCAGCATTGCAAAGCTATTGTCTTTCCAAACATCACGTTTGAATTTGGTTGAGCTTCTTTTATAATCAATGTGTTTTCTTTTCAGTGCAATGCATTTTTAGACCCTGGGTATACAGTTTTAGTTGAGAAACTGCCAATGAGATGAGAATAAATGAAATTATCTTTACTAGAAAGCTGCTGTTATACAGTCTATGCAGTCTGACAGTTTATTGTGAAAAAACTGCCTCTTTGAGTCTCTGGAATAATACCTGTAGTAATTTGTCTGCCATGCACTGCTCCATTAATTCAGATCTATATGTTTTGCGGGGTTTGATTCCAAGTAAAAAAGGAAATGTTTATTGGTAATACTGTGTTTCACCTATATTTTCCATGTGTTTTAATGTATTTTTCTGTCTAGCAAAATGAATTTTACACAGCTCTCCTTCCGAAGACGGTAAAATAAAGACATAACACCTCCCAGGCAAATTCTCCCACTCTTGTGTTGTTTGCAGCACTGCAAAAGGGGCTGCATTTTGACAGGATGCTCTTAATGAGATTAGTTCTGTAGAATAGTTACTCTTGCATCAAAATCCTTCTCAACACCTTTAGAGACATCATCAATGACATCCCCAAACTGGCAAGGCAATTCCAAATATTTTGCACTTTGAGCATCTGGGTCTTTGCGTCAATTGAGCTTAGGCTGAGTCCCTTGTTGGAAAGAAGCCGTGCACCCTCCCGCTCCATGGAGGAGGGACTCAACCTGACAACACACAGAAATATATGAAGGCAGCACCAGCTGTTGGGAAGAAAATGGCACAGAATGGCATGGAAGTATGAAGCCATTGAATGAGGAAGGGAGATGCACCTTGTGTGTGTGCTGGAAGCTTCCCCTCAAGCTAGGAAATGGAAGTGCATAATACAGAAATCACCCTGTAGGCAAAAAAAAATTTGCTCACATTTGCCAATACTCTTCTAGTGAAAAGTTAAATTGGGTTGACTAGTGTTACATGTCAACCCTCAGCCTGAAACAGTCATCCTTGGACACTTTGGTTTCACGTTCTTTCGCAAACAAAAGTGGGCTTAGGGGAAGATATGTAGTACACAATTGCATTGCAACCCAATTACTACAGATTTTTTTTCTTTTTATTATTTTCAGTTCTTTGGCACGCATCATTGACCAAGATGAATTTTCAAAGAGGGCTAATAAAGAACAGTGGGGATGTTAAGTCCAGATGAACACGTCTCATAGAATAGTGCATTCTCTTACTTCTCTTTCCACCTGACTTACTGACCTGGTTAAATCAACTGATTTTTAAAATATAATTGCTGCTCTAAAGTATTTGCTCTTCTGTTTCTTTTCTATGGAGTTTCTTTGTTTGTTTGTTTAAGTCATTCAAATGCAGCACCCGTAGAAGACACTAATTTGTTATCATGGAGTAAATTTGATACAACAATAACAACCCTTTTCTCCTATAGAGCCACTTGCTAGATATAATCTCAGTCTTCAGAATGTTTGCTTTCTTGAAAATGATGAAGTGATGAAATATAGAGCAGACAGTGAAAAAATGAATTATAGATTCATAAATTGCAGAGATATTGTTTTTATACAATTTACTGACATTTAAGCATTCATAAATATGTCATCTGTAGTGTTGAATGCTGAACTACCAAACTGAAAACTGAAATAACCATATAATATTTCCTCCTTTGATACTCATTTCTGTTTCTTTGGAAATAGACTTGATTCTCCTGTACATCCAGGCAGAAGGCAGTAAGTTCCAGTTGTTCTTAGCCCAGTGTTACCAAACCTTGTATTAGATAGAAACAGCTTGCTTTTCTTTTATTAGCAAAACCAGAAAAATCTCTCTCACATCCTCTACCCCCGGCTCCTTTTTCTTTCTTCTTTTTTTCTAAATGATCTTATTTTTAATATTAGTATAAAAACCACTAGAGAGAGGTAATTGTGTAACAAGCCGACTCCTTCATAATCTTTATTTGATTGCTGGAGTGTTATGTATCTTCTTTCTTCCTCACTGAAACACTGAAAGACATTTTTGCAATGAAACACACAGGAAAAGAATTGGAGGTGGAATAATAAACCACAAATTATGATTTTCTAAGATAATTCTAAAGGAACAATGTTGATGGGGGATCTTTATATGAGAGATATTATTATTATTATTATTAGTGCAGTTTATTTCATCATTTCATCTGATGATTGTGAATACTTTTATCACTTGTCCTGGTGTGAGGTTCTTCAGAGAAAAGGTACATGGCTGCTTTTTGTAAATAATTGAGGACAGGAACTTTTCTGAAGGTGTTCACAGTGTTGTGAGAGCAGCCATGGGAAGAGTAGGTGAAGTATAACCCTGCTCTGCATCCCACACTATACACTTTGGCTAAAGCACTGCTGTGTTTTTTGGACTTGAGTCATTTATCACTCCTGCCATTGTGCTCAGATTGAAGTTAGACAAGAAATTAGTATAACAAAGCATGGCAAGGGAAGTTATTCATTGGATGCTGTGAAGTTGAAAAGCAGTATGAAATGGATTGACAGTTCCGATGACTCATAAAATGCTTGAATTAATTTGAAGAACTGAATCATTGCAGTATATAGTTTGCTTTCTTGATCTGAAAAAAATGAAGACTTGAAAGGTTAAAATATGAAACATTTCTTAGCAGGGAAAAGAAACAGAGAGAAATCAACAGAGACATCTTTCATAATCACATGTCTCATTCTCTCAGTGATTTTGCCCAGGAATGCCCAATTTGAAGTCCAAAGGAAATTCCAGTTTACCTCAAAAGTCCATTTGGTCTGCGACCTCCAACTTCTTCCCAAGGTTTCCTCAGCCATGGGTGAGGAGTAGGCTGCAGACCAGACCTCCAGCTCTTTCTTACAGCTTCCCTATTTCCTAAGGCATCTTACAGCCTTGCCATACCATGTAACAAGAGGCTGATAGAAGCAATAGAAGAAATGGTGGCAATCAGGAATGGGCTGCTATCACCAGAACTAGTCCCTTTTGGTCTGCATCCTGCCCTTTGTTCATATCTCAAGGGTGCTTGGTACAAAGCGTGCCTGGGAGCGGACCGCAGGTGGGTGAATTGACCGGGGGTCCTTGGTGTGAGCAGGGCCGGTGCCTCGCTGATGGTGGGCGCTGAGGTGAATCTGCTGCTCCCAGTCTGTTTTGGGGGCACACAGCAGCTGCCCCGAGCGTGGCGGCACAGCCAGACCGCGGCGGCAGGGCGCTGTTGGCTGTGTGGGCCCTGGCAGCGCGGAGGTTGGACACCTCTCCTTTTGGCCATGCCTTGAAAACAGACTGCAGACAAAGCATCACGTCCATCTCATCAGCTGTGAAGCTTAATTAAAGAGGACTGGTACGCTTTGCTGTTTCTGGCAGCAATTTTGATAGCTGGAAGGAAAAGAGAGCCTGAGGAAAGGTGCTTTATAAAAAGAGTTGGGGAATCCATAATTTCTCCATAACCTCTTTTCCAAAGAACATGAAAATCTTAGTCCTTGCGGTCCTACACATGCCAGTCACAAAGAGAGGGTGAGCGATCTGGTTGTGCCAGTGGCCCTACAGGACATGGCTGAGCTCATGAGGCAAGGGAGACCTGGTGTGATTTAACCCTTCTGTCTTTCCCCATCTGTCCAACCACAGGGCTGCTCTTCGCCAATCGTGGTGAAGTTTGCTGACACCCAAAAGGACAAGGAGCAGCGGCGTTTGCAGCAGCAGTTGGCTCAGCAGATGCAACAGCTCAATACTGCCACTTGGGGAAACCTCACAGGTCTTGGAGGACTCACACCACAGTATCTAGCTGTAAGTTCACTTCAGAGGCAGTGGCTGTATTATACTGTATTTATTTTAGGACTATGGTAAATCAGTTCTAGTAAAATCCCTGCAATAAATTGCTAAATTGTCTAGGATACACAGTGTGTCTTCTTCTGGCCTAAAAATAAATAACAAGGAATAGAATCTGAATAAGCTTTTGAAGATGTGTCCATGCTGTCAAAGGCAAACATGTAAAGTATCCTCATGCTGCAAAACAAATCATAGATTCATAGAAAGGCTTGGGTTAAAAGTGACCTTAAAGATCAAATAGTTCCAACCACTCCACCATAAATAAAATTTGATTCCATTAGTTTTATTGGGGGTTTTTATAGCTGGAATAAAATTTAAATTTTTTCTTAGGGGAGGAGAGATAGGCAGCTGAACACTCTAGGGGCCGTATCCATATGGTGCAGCCTCTAAACTAGAATGTTGTGGTTCAATCATCAAATTTCCACATTTTCATTTGGAAATGGTTTTTGCTTTAATGCGTGGTCCTGTCAATGTTAAACATGCATGGTTCATATCCCCTCATACACAAAGTGACGGTGGCCAGGAAAAGCCATAAATTTAAAATGGTATTTTCCTAGGTCCATTTGTAAGATGAGAAACAGGTGGTAGCTTCTGTCTGAAATCCACAGCCCCATGTCTTAGGTCCTGGATAACCAAGAGAGGCTCCTCTTCATCACAGCTGAGAGGGAGCCTCTGCCTTTTGTGTCTCTGGAGTCGAGAGGTCTGGTTGAGGAGCTTTTGGATAACCTGGGGGTTCCTCATGGTTCTGAGTAAGACAAATAGAACCTCACAAAGTAGAAGGCCAAGTGCAAGGTCCTGACCCTGGATCAGGGCACTCCCAAGCACAAGAGAATGGATCAGGAGCAGCCCTGAGGACAACCTGGAAGTGTTGGTGGATGAGAAGCTTAGCACGACCTGTCAATGTGCATTTCCAGCCCAGAAAGCCAAATGTGTCCTGGGCTGCATCCCCAGCACCGTGGGCAGCAGGTCAAGGGAGGTGATTCTGCCCCTCTGCTCTGCTCTGAGACCCCACCTGCAGTGCTGCATCCAGCTCTGGAGCCCCCAGTACAGGAAAGACACGGACCTGTGGGAGCAAATCCAGAGGAGGCCACAAAGGTGATCAGAGGGTTGAAGCACCTCTGCTGTAGAGACAGGGCTGAAAGAGTTCAGGCTATTCAGCCTGTAGAAGAGAAGCCTCTGGGACCTTAGAGTTTTCCATACCTGAAGGGGGCCTCCAAGAAAGCTAGAGGGGGACTTTTTACAGTGGCATTTAATGACAGGGCAAGGGGTAATGATTTTAAACTGAGAGAGAGCAGATTTAGATGAGATATTCAGAAGAAATTGTTTCCTGTGAGGGTGGTGTGACAGTGGCACAGGTTATCCAGAGAAGCTGAGGCTGCTCCATCCCTGGAAGTGTTCAAGGCCAAGCTGGATGGGGCTTTGAGCAGCCTGGTCTAGTGGCAGGTGTCCCTGCCTGTGACAGGGGGGTTGGAAGTGAATGATTTTTAAGGTCCCTTCAAACCCAAACTGTTCTAGGATTCTATGATTCTGTGAAAGAGATGTACCCATATATATGTACTGTGTATGTATAAATGTATCATTTGTGTGCATACAATGCTTTGGTATAGTGATATAAACAGCAATTTACCCAGCAGTTAAAAATATATATTGGTACTGAGGTTGGCTAATTAATACTGGGATAGGCTAAATTGCTATATATACAAATACCAGTCTAATGAATATCAGTGTGCTTGATTCATAAAGATAATAAAGAAAAAACTGAATTCACAGGGGTGGGGAAGAATGGACCATGATTGGCAGAGATGAGTTATGGTAACTACTAGACTACAGAGGGTTGTAATTAGTCACACTATGTTGGTTTAAATAGATTTAACACCTGGTTGTTAAAAAGAATAAATTGATTAATTGTTTTAAAGCAGCCATGTTATTGAGTTTCCCTTGTGTCTCTGTGTTTCTTAATAGAGATTAGACATTAATATGGATTTACAGCATTGACTCTAGGGATGTTCATTCCAACAGCAGACAGAAGCAAGAGACTATATAAATGTAAAGGAAAGCAGAAATATTCCAAATGTGAAATGATAGCTCATTTTAGTTTTATCTTCATTTGTTACATTACTGTCAGATAGATTGCTGTGTTGTGTTGTTCATTTGCAGCTCCTGCAGCAAGCAACTTCCTCCAGTAACTTGGGTGCCTTCAGCGGCATTCAGCAAATGGCCGGTGAGTTAAAAACCTTTCATTTTGCTCCAGCTATGTCTTGTATTCTTAAGCTACTGAATTCTGTACCTCTAATAATCACACTGTCGGGGGTGGGGGGCGTGTTGTGTATTAAATGTGGCAAATGTATTGGCAGGGGACAGCTCACGGTTCAGCGTCAATAGAAACACTTTCACCCCTCTTTCAGAACTGAAATTAAACCCAGTGCTCCCAGGTTGTGCAAACAGTTTGTCTTGCATTAGTCACCTGCCATTTGGCCAAAGTAACCAATTGTAAATTGCAGGAGAGCTCTTAGTCCCTGCAGCCGTATCCTGCCCTATGAAAAGTGTCAGGAAAGCAACAGCAGGATTACATTCTAATTTCCAGTGAGATTTCTGTGTCCTGAAAAATCAAATTAATGGCAGCCCTCAAACATTTTAATAATACGTGGTGAAGAAAAATGTTCTGACCTTTTTAATGAAACCCAAGATTACAGGCCTACCTTCAGTATGAATTTTCAGGCTCCTTATATAATCACGAAAAATTAACTGGGTGCCTTTTTGACTTTGGAACCCTAGTTGGCAAAATTACACAACAGAGATTTTATGTAAAAGTATAATCTTTAGTCTGGAGGAAAAAAAAGAAAGAAAGAAAAGGGGAAAAAAGAATCAAAGTGTGAGCGGATTTGAAAGCCAGCTAGTTGGAGGGTTTCTTAGTAATGAGCTGTGTGCCAGTAGTAACTGATGTGTAGTGATTAGCAAAAGGTCATTCCCACTGTGTGACCTACCATGCTGATATCCTAACTTAACATGATGCTAGAGAAGGCAGCATGTGCAGTAAATCAGAGCACAGATGCACGTTATGCCTGCCGTGAGGAACTGTTAAAAAGCTTTTTTTTTTTCTTGTTACAGGGAAAAAAAAAGAAAGAATCACAAAACCCCTAAATTGCTACATTAGTTTATTTTAATCATGAGCCCACTGAATGAATGAAATACAACATTACGCTTGCTTCATCATCACAAAACAAGGGCTAAAATATTCAGAAGTCTTTATGAGCACCATTTCTCATTCCTTTTTTAATCTTGGTCTTTTGCTGCTTCTGGTTGTGCTTTGAATGAAGCCTGAAATACTTTAACGAGTATATATATACCACACTGTATAGCTATACCCCACAGGTATTCTTTGCTCAATCGTTATATTATGCCATTATTGCAGTGACATCAGAGAATAATGTGAACCTGCTGTCTGACAATATAAATTGGCCTACAGATGACAATATCTCTGAATTATTCTCTCTTCCTCAGACCTGCTGGCAGTGCTTGCTGGTTCTATTATGTTACACTTGCAATCTAGCATTTTTTTCATCAAAATAATGTATCTTAATATGATAAACAGAACAGAGTGCTTCAGCAACGGTTTTATACTTGGCAGTTTTGGAGGTGGTTTTGAGCTCAAAGATTGTGTTTTAATGTTTTCATATTTGGTTAGGTCTACAAAATGAAAGAATTGGGACACTGAGGAAAAATAATGTGATATTCCTCGCATTATGTGCACCTTAGAAGTTTTTGTTGCCTATTTCTCACTGTTAGTGTAGATTCAGCTTTGTCTTCAAGAACTCTGTTGAAACTAAGGATTTTAGTCAAGTATTTCCAGGATGGGCTTTCAATCCAGGATGTGATTTATTCTCTGAAAATCTTATGGTCTTGAGACTAAGAGAAAGTCATCTTAAGAAATCATAGTGGCACATCATTGTTACTTGAGGGATATACTTTTTCAACTGCAAATTAGATTGCTAAGGCACTCATCTATGGGATAATTTGATGACTGACTGCCTTTCTTGGTAAAAATGTATTTTATATCTTATATTGATGTTATCAAAACAGCTTGAAGTTTATTTCTTTCCCCAAAACATGTGACTCTTAAATCTTTATGTTCAAGGTAAAATTAGTGATATTAAATTGTTCTCCAAGCTGCATCTCTATATGAAAGGGCCAAAGACTAAGCACTGTTTCATTGTTAGAACTGAGAGTTCATGTCCTCTCCTTGGAAATCAGGCAGTACTATGTCATGCAGTGCATCTGGTATTAACGATTTGTATATTATGTTTTGTGAAAGGAATAGAAAGTATTCCTGTGTCTGCAGGAAGAGCTTCCATTACCAACTGAAGCTATCTTTGAACATTTGTAAAGGCCTAGAGTTTTTTAACTTAAGCTGTATAGGTTCATTTCACAAAAAAAGAGTCTAATACGTAATTCTATACTGCAAATAGTTTGCCTATTAATATAACATTTCAAAGTGAGGAATAAAATCCAGATACAGTTGAGTGAGGCACTAAAGAAGATCCATCATTGCAGCTTTCAAGTTCTTTGAACTTTGTGTTTGAGGGGTGCAACTTTTTTTCTTGAAGTCGATGGGTGTGCTTACCATGTAATTCAGACACTAAAAGTTTGATCAAAAGCCACATGAGCCATTGAAATTCCACCCTTACTTCCATGTCAGGGCTCTAGCATCTCTTTTGTGCTTAAATCTTGATGAAGTCATGGTTTGCTACATTAGGTCTTCTGATAGAGCCACCCCCTTGTACAAAATTAGGGCCCTTTGGATCTGCAAGTGTTTATTTGTGATGCTAAAGCTTATGTTGTCTCTGTACAGAACAGAAGGAGCACAGCACACACCCCACTGCACGTGAGGAGTTATTTGCTATGCTCAGTGATATTATTTCTTAAATCAAAGCAATTTTCTTTGCTAGCAGAGCAAAGACAGTGCTCTTCAGCATGGGGTTTTAAATTCGCTTTCCCTAATACCATGCCTCAGTCTGGCTAAAGTAGTTCTTATGTTGCAAAAGCAGTGGTTCTTTGATTTTGGTGAAAGGAGTGGGATTTTTAGGCCTTTGAGATGGAAGAATATTGGAGTTTCTTTGTTTATGTGTTTGTTTGTTTTTTTGTAAGCTGGGAATACAGTGCAAAGAAAAATGGGAATTTTTCTCAAGAACTCTCTAACATACAGACATTAAGCACGCAACACCAGATCTAAAAGTGAAAACTGCTCTCGCTGTAGCAGCCCACTGGCCGTGCTATATATTCAGCATTGTGTGAAGTCCAGGCAAATCATGAAACTGGTTTAATGAAAATTTGAGATCCTAAAACTTGAGAGACAAAAAGCTGTAGCTTGCCATTTAGCTTTCCAAGCTTTAAGGTTCCATGCTTAATTCCCCAGTTCAGTTTTATCTCATTTCTATTGAAAAATGAGATTTTCATGAAATCATTCTACTTCATGAGTCAAGCAAAAGAAAACAATGTAATATGTTGAGACTGGTTATAAAGTTGTGAGAGCTGGCAGTGGTGCCTTTGGTTTTACAGTAATCCCCTGGTCTTGATTACAGGCACTAATTCTACCTTGCCAAAGTCTTTTTCATTGTCCTGTGTAAAACACGCAAGGACATCCCATCCCTATGTGTATATTTCACAGTGAGCACTTCCTCACTTTCCCTCCCCTCCTCTGATATCTGCCAATGCTAGTTTAAAGGCAATGTTTCCTCTCACGTGCCTCTCCAGCCTCAGTGTATAGCCTGCACTTTGTCTTTGGGGAAGGCTAATAATGTAGATGAATTACATTATGTGATTTGATTGTCTTACTTTAAAAGACAATGCAAGCTACATTAAACATGAGCAACCTTTCAAGCAAACAAAAATTCCTCCTTCAAATATACACAAATTGCTTGGGAAGCTTAGTTCAAAGGAGATTGATGTTGCTTGAATGTTTGCATTGAATTTGGCTGGCACTGGAGCAGGTCCTAAAAGCTGCAGTTATTTGAGCCAACCTGCCTGTTTAAGAACTTGGGAATTACTATACAAACAGTGTAATCAGGAGATTTACTATTGCTAGGATGATTGTAGAAAATATTTCAATGTTTTCCGTATTTAAACAATATACGGTCAAGGAAGATTTTCTATTGTCCATTAATGTCAAATGTTTTGGCAGGAACAAATATTGGTTCATACAACAATGTTTCTGTATGTGTAACCATTCAAGACATAAAGAAATGTACAATACTTATAAAAGACACAAAGGGCTTCTCTTAATTTCATTGAATAGACAGTGTATTTTGCTTTCTGAAGTTATACCAGAGGAGAAACTATGGGTTTGGCTTTTCTTCTTTGTCTTTCAGATCCCTAAGCCCTCTGCAGCTGGGACTTTTAATATTTTTCCAATGTATGTATTTTTTGCAGTCCTGTCCAAGTTCTCTCACAGTTTGGTTGCATTTTGGGTTGAACTTCTGGCCCTTTCTGAGCGCTGTTCAATCCATTCCACCCTTCTTCCACTACCCAAGCCAGATTTCCTCCTGTTGCAGAGTCTGTAGGAGCAGATGGGTGAGAGAAAGTCTGCGAGGTTCTGCTTTCTGAATATTTTCCTCTAATTGTTGGATTGGCTCTGTGGATCTGGAGGGACCAGTTGGAAACCAGGACCATCTGCACAAAAGCTCTATACTTTTGCATTGGCCAAAGGATCCTTTATGTCCTCTGACTCTTGGATGGATTCATTCCAGCAAAGCCATACAGAAGTAGGATTTCTCCTGCTATGACCTCTTTAGGGATATCATATTAAAAGTAAAGGTCACCAAGAAACTGTTTCCAGCTCAAGGGAGATAGCTGTTTCATAAAGATAACTACCAGTTTTGAAAATGCTGACCTCAGGGACCAAAAACATTCAGCTTTTGTAACACTAATTCCATTGAAAGTCCTAGTTATTTTAACACATAAAATTAGCTTTTTTCTTTTCTTCTTCTTCCTTTAACTAATAAATTAAACAAGTCTGTTTAGCATTTTTGGAGAGACAGAGTTTGCATCAAGTGAGCCTGTTCACAATCCACGCGTTGCTCCTTCTCAGAGAAGTAGAGGCACCTTGAGAGGAAAAAGCAGTGCTCAGCAGTTGAGATGTGCTTATTCAGGTGGTAAAAGTGCACGACGTGGAAGTTTGGCCAAGTCTGGGCACAAGATCTGTAGCTCTGTGAGGGCTTTCCATAACCAGTAAATGGAGGGTGAGGGGGCTTTTTATTGCCCTGGCCCCTCTGTGGATGGAATTCATCCAGCTGAACCTCAGCAGTTTGGAAAGCAGGCATCCCATCTCCCTGGAATGTTAGTGAAGAGGGAGTTACTCCCAGGCAATGATTCATCCTACCAAGGCTGGGGTTGATCTATTTTATGGATACTAGCAAAATACTATGTATATTAGGAAGAAATTCTTCCCTGTGAGGTTGGTGGGCCTGGCCCAGAGAGCTGTGAATGCCCCATCCCTGGAAGTGTTCAAGGCCCGATCAGACAGGGCTTGGAGCAACCTGGTCTGGTGAAAGATGTCCTTTGAAAGGTGGGCTTTGGGCTCTGAGCAACCTGGACTAATGGGAAGTGTTCCTGCCCATAGCAGGGGGGTTGGAACTAGATGGTCTTTATGGTCCTTTCCAACCCAAATGTTCTATGAGTCAATGGTTCTATGATTCTATTTTAGGATCAGATTATTTCATTACCCCCTCTTTCTTGACTATAGCAAAAGCCTGAGTGAATAGCTTTTTTTTGGACAAAGTTAGATCAGATGAATCCTTACCACTAGGACTGAAGAAGATTCAATTGACAAAAGCACCCTTCTTGCCAGGATGTGTTTAGAGCATGTGTAACCTGAAAATGGGCTGAAATCCTATGTCAACAAATGGCTCGAGGGGGGTTGGAATTAGGTCTTTAGGGTCCCTTCCAACTCAAACCATTCTATGATTCTGTGAACCTCCAGTCAGATTTAAGCACATACTCTTAAAAAACAGAGCAGAATCAACTGTGGACTTAAAAGTTGTTTTAAGGGCTTTGTTCAAACAGTAACTGGTCAGGGTACTTCAAGCACTGTTCAGATAAGCAGCTTTTCTAAAAGTAGCCACAGAATATATATGATTTGATGGAGGTAGCACTTAGCTCTCCTGTCTATTTTAGTTCTTAGAATATTGCTGGAATAGCCTCGCCCTCCACACCTTTCCACACATTTTACCATCAGCATCCAAAATGGCTGATGTCAGTGTTAGCAAATAGTTGCTTTTTAGCCTGGAGATGATAAATTTTGCCTTAATCCACGTTTTTTAAGCTGCAGCCAGGATTTAATTCAGATGGAATAAATCCTAATAATTGAGGAGGATAAAATTTCCAAAGCAAAGGAAGTCAAGTCAGTGGGAACTGCTTATGAGCTATCAGATTTGGCTCTGATAATCACGACTGACTTTGAAACTCTCCATGCATACGGTGCCACTAAATGTAGCTGGTGCCTTCCTTTTTTAGGAATTTGTTCAGTAAGCAAATCTCAGCTATTTCCTAATATGATTTTATTATGGTTTTAGAAACCCAAGAGCTGATGAGACCTAAGAAGTCTTCAGGAACGGCTTGTGACTCCGTTCCCTCCTCTACAAATACCCAATAATTCCAAATTTACAGTTATCACAGGAGAAAAGCTGCAGTGACTGAAACGAAGCAAATTACTTCATTGTATGAAAGTTTGTGTCAGAGGCAGCACAAGAAGTTGTAAAATGTAAATCTCGTGCTCTCAAATTTCCCCGTGTTTTCACAGAACTGCATCTGTGACTGTGCAGCACTACAAAAATTTCCTGTGAATGTGCTAATAGGCCTTATGAGAATGTTCTATCACCATCCATCTGTCACTTTTTAACAGGCCTGATTGGCAAGCACTTGTAACAACTGACATCTGTTCTCGCTTATTGATATGTAGATTTATGGTAATTGCTGTGAACAATAAGACACAAAATTACCTAAGGTGAACATTAAATTAAATTTTCATGCCCCTATCCTTATAAATAATTTTTTTTAAAATCTTAAGTTTCAAGCAAGGCATACTGTGCATCTGTTTTGTACATAATTTAATTGTTTTTTTAATCTGCCAAATAACAAAATGAAAGTTGAATTTCCTTGCGATCTTGAATATTTGCCAAGCTGATAGCACATTGGTAAATACATGTTATTAAAAATGGAATCAAACTGTATTGTGATTCTGGGGTTTTTAATCATTTCCCTTTAATTCCCAACATTGTCTCCATCATGAAGATCAAGAGTTATTCCTTACCCAGAAGGGGTTTTTTTTCCTCTACAGGAGGATTTTCATTTTTCATGTGCAGCTCTGCCTATGAGGCTGTTCCTCAGCATTAAGCAATTTGCATTTCTTCAGAGAGAGGTGCATTTGCTGAGTGAGCAGCACTTTCAAATAAAATCCATCTACTCATTTGCCGTCCAGCTCTGTTGCGGGATTTGGGACTGTTTTGAAAAAAACTGCAGGATGTGAAATGTGTGAAGAGAGTGTGTGAAAGGGGAGAGAATGAGAGAGCAGATTCATCCCACAGAACTGCAGAACTGTACCTTAGCTGAAGTTCCATTGAACCAAAAATCCCCATTTGAAAGCAAAGTACTTTTAGGGTCTGGGACTTCAGAGCATTTGGTTTTCCTCCTCCAAGTTTGTCCAAGCAAGTGGGATGTTGACACTCCTGACAAGCTGATGGGAGAAACCAATAAAGAGGGAGCAGAAATGGTGAAATGCCTGGGGAACATGAAACAGTGATGACAGGACTTATTTTTCAGATATTTGAGCAGACAGAGGATCCTAAAGAGGATGCATATTAAGTGATAAAACTGTTGACAAAATGGGCTCTAGAGCATGCTGGGTGACAGTGTGCCGTGAGCTCTTGCTGACAGTCACATTTGGGTGCTCAGCTCAGTGGGGGTCTTTGCTGTCCTTCTCTTACTCAAGTATGACAACAGCCAGCAGTTTTTTGTCTTGCAGACACCCAAGCTGACACCCTATAACATCTGCAGGCTGTTTTGTGGCCAGTGTCTTACAGTCACCCCTACAGCAAAACAAATTGGATGGGGAGACAACATCATCACCACCAAGCTCTTGTTCGTTCATCTTCTTTGGGCATTGAAACTCATTTGCCAAATTGATGGGTTCCTCTTGTGCTTATAGAGAAAATGTCCAACTACAAAAAAAAAATGTTTTCGTGGGATGAGGCAATGATGGTATTTGTTTTACATCCACAGAGGTGCAAGGGTGATTCATGAGTGCAGAGAGAGCAGTTGTTTGCTCTGCTGCCTGTTGACCTTCTCTGGCCTAGGCTCTCCTCTAGAACCATTCTGTATTCGTCACAGTTAGTTAATCCTACCATGTATTCCATTTAAAAGTCCAAAGAAACCTCCACACGGAAGAAATAGAAGCTGGTTATGACTGATCCTTTTGATGAATAACTAAACAGTGGGTGATAGAAAGCCATTCCTCTGGAGGAGAGCAACCCACTACTTTCTCAAATTCTTGTTACAGAATGGCACGAAATACGGCCTCAGTGAAGACCAGCAATGTTTGCTGGATATTCTTTGCTGAATTAATTATGCTCCTTATGAAACAGGAAGGTAAATGATAATTGAAGACCAATATCAGTCCAGGATGAAAATTAATTCCATATCTCGTTTTGAGAACTACTGACTGCTTTGTTCGCAAAGAACTGGGTCCCAGCTTAAGTCTTCTCCATCCCCAAAATCTTGTTTGAAATAGTCTGCAGTCTTACTATCAAAGCATGATAATTCTTTGGTGGGAAAAAAATACTTACACCCGAGAAAAGCAATTAAGTCAGATGAGTAATTTAAAAAAATAAAACCGTGTTGTTTCCATACCTGAATTTCTATCTGAACTGTGTCTTGCAAAATAGTTAGGACTGGTAGTGTTTGAGAAAAGCCTTATCTTTTAAGATGGTCTTTAGCCTCCAAAAGAAGCCTTAAAGAGCTTTCTTGGTCACGTAATTTCTCCAAGTGTTTTGTTCTGGTTCCAGGCTATGAATTGGTGTATCTTGGATCAACTAAATCTTAATTCCCACCACTGTAATTGCATCACATTTTCAAAAACACCAACATCTGAACTGAATTTGGGCATTGACCAAGACACCAACATTAGAACCTCAGTCAAATTAGGTGCTCACCTGAGGCCTGATCTGCCTGTGTTTAAATTTGGGGCTTTATTCACAAATAGATGCTTATATCAAGGTTCATTTCACAGTGCCTAATGCTGTGACAGTAAGAATTCCTCTTCATGGAGATTGTTGATTGTACTAACCTGAGTCTGCAATACATGTGTTCGAAAGTAATATCACTCTCCATTACTGAAGGAGTTCTGAATTCCGAGAAAATACCTCTCCTTCATTGCATTTTTTTTTTCTCAAACATACTTACCAAGTATTTTATTTAAACTCTCTTGTTTTCATTTTCTCCAAGTTGTTGTTAAGCTCCCCTCTTTGAGATACAAAGTGCGCAGGGAGAAGTAATATTTCTTGTAAGCAAACTAACATTCAGAAAAAATCTGGCAAGTTTCTAGGCATTCAAGCTCTTCTCGTTTGAGTGTTCCCCAACATTCAAGCAGTCTTCCCAGCTCTGTCACTAGGTCTAGAAAAGGTATTGCTCTTCCTGCCTAACCTTTTGTGAGTGTACTTGTATTATCAGGACTACAAGAACATAATAAAACTCTTTTAGTCTTTTGTGTTTTTGCACTTTTTCAACTCTCTTGAGGGCTCAAGCCCTCACAGAGCTCCTTCATATGTCCAAACCCAATGGATGATCTCTCACTGCCATCCAAACCATGTCTCTCACGTCCTTGTGTAAATGCCCAGTCTGAACATCACTCCTGGGGATAGCCGGTCTTACTCAGGGGATCCTGGGAAGCATCCAGTCTGGTTAATGCTAGCACCCATCTTATATCTGCACTTTAGCTGTTACTGAAGTATTTCGCCTTAGAGTCAGTTCCCAAGTACTTTATCTAGTCCAAGGTAAAAGGAATGTTCTTTTGAAGTCCTCTGGAGAGACCAACTCGTGTCCCTCCAATTTAAGCAAATGTATGCCACTGTCTGTTCCTTAATCATCTTTTTTTCCATTTCACAAAAGTTCTCTTTATTGTTTGTCCTCTTTTGCTTGCCATCTAAATTAAACCTTTGCTTTTAATTGCCTCCATTTCTTTAAGGTTCTCACTAAAATGACAGTGTATCTCCCCCACATCTTCTAAAATAATAAGCAACAGATGACTCAGTAGACTTGATACCATAGTCCAGAGCTTACAGCCTGAAAATCCCTGTCTCAATGATGGCTCTGTGGTCAGGCTGATGCTAATTTGATATACTTAGTTCATATATGTTTTTAGAAATGAACCATCAAAAGGAAATTGAGCACAATTACTGGCTACTGCACAGTGTAACATTAGTAGTTATATTCAGAGGAGACATGGGAAACAAATTTTATTCATCCCAATTATATGACCATGTCCTGAATGTGTTTTAAATGCTAGCTATCTTCTTTACATCCCCCATTGTGTCAGGAAATAATATTGTGCCTGGGCTTCACACAGAGTTTAAATGACTTTTAATTCTATTCTTCCCTTAGAAGAGGCACAAACCAGGTTTAATTTTCCTGAAGTATAGGCTTGTGTCTTTGGTAAATTCTCTCAACTCCAAGGCAGAGAGATGAGAGATACTCTTCAGGAACTGTAAGAGGTGGTTCCAGATTATAGATGTCTTGGGAGTGAAAAGAATTGAGTTTATTGGCAAGGTACGCCACAAGCTCCATGACCATTTAAAACAGCACTTTTTGATGATCATGATTACGATGATGATTATGACCTGTTTTAATTAACCCTATTGCTTCTCCACATAGGCATGAACGCTTTACAATTACAGAATTTGGCAACTTTAGCAGCCGCAGCAGCCGCCGCCCAGACCTCAGCTACCACCACCAATGCAAACCCTCTCTCCACTACGACTGGTGCTCTGGGAGCCCTCACAAGTCCCGGTAAGAGCAGAGTGCCTGCTTCCAGCACACAAACGTGGGAGTTGAGGGGAGGATGATCATTAAATTGCTGATTCCATGTTGTGTCTTAAGTTCTGTGCTCGTGTGAATTGTGAAGAACCTTTAATAGCTGAATACGTTTCTGTTGGTGTTATTTTAAAGCAAATAACTGCTTTTTCAAGTGGTCCAATGTGGACATGTTCACCTTTGCAGATTCATTTCAGGGGCCATTAAAGCCTAACAGACCCATTTTACAGAGCTCTGTGTGAAAATTACAATTACATGGGAAACTTAAGATAAAATTAACTTTTCACAAAGAATTCAGAACATGACCAAATTCTTCCCATCCAAAGGAAAATCAGCTGAGGTGGTTCTTTTTAATCCCCAAGATACTGATGTTTGATTCCAAGCACAGGCACATATTGCCTTTACCCTTCATGAATTTTTGTGAAGTCCTGTTATTTTTCCCTTCTCTTGCTGGATCTTAGTTGAGCTTTCTTCTGGTCCTGAGTACACAGTTACAGAAGTGGTATCAGATGCACAAGGAATACACAGCCAGATTCTGACTTAATTACACTAAGCAGAAGCCAGATTTATGGGGGGAAAAGGGACAGGATAAGAGGTGGAGATACCTCCATGACCACCATGTGGACTTCCAGCCATGCATGTCTGATGTCTGCAAAACCCTAGAGCGAAACTGGGGCAAATTCAGGCTTAGGTAACACTTCAGGATCACCAGAATCCACAGAGAGAGATGTTGATTCAGTGTAGTTACTCTGGGTTTACGGTGATGTAGCTGAGTAGAAAATCCGGCCGCTTATTGTTACATAAAGGCTGCAGGGTGTAATTATTTGCATCATGAAGTGTGTTTATTGCTGTTCTAAAAAACATTCATATTATTTTAGACACCACTAAAGAACATTTGTGTTTAATCTTGTTTAAGTGTGTATTTATCCCCCATGAAAAAGTAATTCATGGCAGACGGTTTGAGCTCATCAGTAAGGAAAACCGTCCTCACTGCACAATAGAACTGGGACTGAGTGTGGTGCTGGGTGTGAGTGCTGGCCAGGGCTCCCATTATATTACAGTTTTATTGTTTGTTTGGGACAGAGGTTAAATGGAAAGAAGCTTGGCTGATAATAAGTTTGTGCAGAATTTTCCTGTTTTGTGGCATGAGCTTCATCTCGACCTAAAAATAATATTCATTAGCAACATCTCTGAGAAGCAGGTTAAGTGAAAATAATTTTGACTTGCTGATGTGTTTCTTTTAAACCTGAGCAGTCTCTTCCCTCTGTCCTGGAGCTGGGACTTAACACTTTGCACAAGGCTATTCCCAGTGTCAGTGTTCCTGTGTTACACCTGTCTAAATACCCTCCATTTATAGAAGCAGAAATTTTGCATTTCATGCATGCTCTGTGATATTTCTGCAGTTTAGCTGATAAAAGTTTGAGCAGCCTTGTCCTCCCAAGACACACACAACATATCTTGACCCGTACTGGCAAGACTTCTCAGGGCAGCTCAATGCTCTGCACTGTGGTGCAGAGGGGCTGGAAATTAACTCACTTTTTCTTTGCTGCTCTGCAGCAAAGTGGCACCAGAATGTTCCCATTGTGTGCTTTGTTTTGCCATGTCCACACAGAACTTGGATTCAACCTTAAGGCCCACATTTTTCTCTTTGCCTTTTCCAACATAGTCTTCTCATCCAGCCTGTCTGACTTGCTGTTCCCTTTTAACCTGATCTTGAGGCTCCTTGAGTACCTGGAAGGTGGTTTTATCTGATGTCCAGGTCTGCAGAGGCCTGTAGTTAAACAGGTGCTTCCACTGGGCTGGGCAGATATATCTCTGGGGTAACTAGAGCTTCCTATTGCTCAGGTGGTATGGTAGAGCAGATACCAAGGGTTTTTCCAAAGAGATTAATGAGTTTGGCTAGCACATTGAACTTGTGTTATTTTCAAAAAATTCTGCGCATTTAGGCTTTCAAATAGCGTATTCAGAATGCCAGTTGCCTTTGGAAGTCTTATAGATGGTACCTAATATAGATGGTTTCTAATATTAGACAGCTTGAAAAATCTCTAATGGGTCCACTGACCTATTTATGTTGCACAACCAACTTAAAATCAAGCCTTGTTAAAATATTCTTCGGTTTAACCTTCCTTATCTGGTTCCACATTGTCCAACCTATTACATATTTTGTAAACCTGAATAATATCTTCAATGATTCTTCTCTGCTCCATGGAAAATGAATTTAGTTTGATAAAGCTTTTCATAGTAGCTCAAAGTGTTTCCACTAAAACTTGAAATATGTTGGCAGAAAACATTTAAATCTGCCTTTCAATGTGTGGATCTTTGGAGGCCTTAAGGGTATTTTTTTGGTCTGGTTTTCCTTTAACAGAACCCTTCAGTTTGTTGTGTTTCATAAGTGTAAATTATTTTGTCTGATTTCAAAGCCTGCGCTAAGCCCAGGAAGAAATGTTTGTTTCTCTCCAGATAATGCATTAAATTAATATTTCTTAGTTGAGAAAACAGCCCAAATTTGGGGCAGTGCAAAGCTAGATGTGTAAATTTAATCCTTTTCTTGATGTTGTTAAAGGTAAAATACTGCACAGAATGCAGATGGGCATAAGTGTGTACTTCCAGTATGCCTTGTGCCATGGCAGCCACATAAATCATACCCATTTTTCTACCCAGTTATATCTCCCCTGAAGATCTCCCCTGAATCAATCTTTGACCAAGAGCTCTTGTTCTGTCCTTTGTAAACATGTGTCATAAGAGCCCCAAAAGATGGTTGTTTCAGTTAAAATTCATCGTGAAGCCTAATTTTACATAGATAAGATTTAGCAACCATCAGTGCACCACAGCAGTACAGAGGAGACAGTGCTCAGGCCAACTTCAGTGCATTGGCAACACAGAAAACAGGCCAGGAAGTGAGGAGCCAGCAGGACATCTGATATTTGAGGATTTCCAAACAAATTAAACTCCAGTGATCTTTCTCTCATACATTCTGACTAAATAGCTTTGACCGCAAGAGGGTCTAAGGACATTCGTTCTCCTCCATGTGCTAAATACTTTCTCTTAAGCTTGAAAGAGTATTCATTCAGAAAGAACAGAGACAATACAATCCCCCAAACTATTAATTTTTTTATAATTGTAAATTTATAATTTCAATTTTGCATACCCATGGAAGTGTCTCCCTACAGCATTGTTAGAAATGATTTTTTAAAAGCCTTTGCTTAAAAAAACATGAAAGATTAAGCTTTCATTTTAGTAAAAATCCCCTCAGGCAATAAATAGGTTCTTTTGTCTCTTGGCCCTGGAAAAAAAATTAAAATGGTTTAAATTGCCTATGGTTAAAGTAACTGTTTCTTGCAATTATCAGATGGTAGTGAATAAAAATTAAAATGAAATCATGAAAGACTAAAAACCAGGTAAATGCATATTATGTCTTTCATGAGTTTCTCATGGGTCTTTTGAAGACTCATTTAATCATCTTTCTTGTCTTTTATTTTGATATGATAATTGTTTCCTTTATTTACTTTAATCACCTCTATTTAGTTAATTAATTCTTCACTTTATTTTCATTTCACTTGCTTAGGATACTTTTTCTATTTTAAAGACAGGTACCAGTAGTATTTCATACTGTTCTAAAGGCAGGTACCTGTAGTATTTCATAACACACGGATTTGGGCTGGGGTAGCTTTTACCTGACTCCAAGTTGTCTCATCCAGTTGGTCTCAGTTCCCTTTGGGTGGGGACCTGGGAGTTTGCATTTCTTGTTAACTGGGAAGGGATTTTGGAGGGACTACCTCAGCTGCAGGTATCCACACGGCAAATATCCCAATTTGGGCAGGATGAATCCCAGCTGAGTGTCAGGAACTTAATTCTCTCCTCCAGGGACTGTCCTTGACACATCCTGTAAATGGATCATCGAGCAAAGAGCTCGCAGGCAGGTTGCTATTCCAGAGCCTGCAGAGATGGAGGGTTCATTCCGTGGGTGGTGGGAATGCCAGATTCCACATGTAAAGGAGGCACATACAAGCTCAGGATCAAAGTATCTGTCTCAAATGCTGTCTGACATTTAATTTCCCACAGTTGACCCACTACCCTGATTTTCCCAAGGGTAATAATGTGTATTCTGTCTCTCCTGGGTGGGACAAGGCTAATACAGCACTGTAAAATGTGGACCACTCAGAGCAGGTTGGTGAAAGCCGTGTCCCGTCAAGGTCTGAATATCTCCAAGGATGGAGATTCCACAGACTCTGTGAGCTTATTTCAATTTTGTTTCTTCAAATTCACACATAAATGTTTTTTTCAGTAACCACTAGGAAAGACCTACTATGTGTAATGAAGAGACGAAACATCTAATTATATATCCAAATTTATCTGCATGAGCATGCACAATATAATTTCTGAGCTGTGGGGGGATAGAATTGCTAAACCAGAAGCTAATTCAGTTTCAGACTTAGGAGCCTTCATTTTCCCTGACATTTTCATGATTATTTGATTCTCTAAACTATTATTTATTCACATAGCTGAACTAGCTATTCATGCTTCAATAAAAAACTCTTTAGGTTTATCTGTTGTGTAAACCTAAGAGGAAATATGTCCGGAAAAAACAAATACTGATAGGGTAGAAAGTGAGAAAGTGAGACTTTTTTCCTTTAATGGCTTCTTAAAATCCAGCATAGCTTTTGTCATATTATATCAGTATTCAGCCATTAACTCTTACACTGAAAAAAAAAAGTTCTCCTAAGCACAAAGGTCTAAAAATACTCATTTTCAGACAGATGCTGACATTGAAGAATAACAGTCCCCAAAAAAGGAAGACTGTGAAGTATAGAATAAACTGGAAAAAAAAAAAAAATTACACTGCCTTTCCTGTAAGAATTAATTCATTCTTTCCCTCTGCTCAAAGCAGAGAATTATAACTTATAGCTATCATCCGTGGCTCATTATTTTCCCTACCCCCTAATCTAGTATGAAGATTGTCTTTGGTAGTTGAAGGTGTTCATGTTGTGAGCACAATTGTTGAAATGGTAGAGATTTTATAGAATACACAAGATGCTTCAGCTGAGAAGCACTGAAGAATGTTCAAATAACCATTCTTAGAAGATTTGCTTTTTGTTCACTTCAGTACAATACGTTTTTCTCCAATCAGTGGCGCAAGGCTGCCACCGTGACATTTTGTTAGAGGCCAGTACACCCACTGAGATAGTTGTGATTTGCTTCCAGGATGATCCAAAAATAACCCTACCAGTAGGTGTGTAGGAAGGTCTGACAGTTTGCTAAAGACTGGATTGAAGTAGATGTTTCATGTTGGAAAAGATCAGTTTAAAATGCAGAATGGCACTCACCGTGCTGGAGTACAAATTGATTATTTTTGTGCCATTTCATGTGGAATTAATGCATGTTCCATTATTGTAAAATCATTTAAAATAAGTTTTATTAGTTTTGCAGAACATAGAAAACTTCCGTTGATAAATACAAGACATAGCTTAAATAAATATTTTAAAATGCAGTGTATGTACAGTACACACACTTAAACAACCCAAGCATAGGTTTTTAAATTTTGTATTTAAGTCTAGTTATATAATTAGCATTGTTACCTTAGTGCTTGGAGGACAGAGAATTTCAATGCCTTAACCCTGATCTCAGCACCAATATTTTAAAAGAATATGTTTTCAACGAAGCTGTGGAAGAAGACCTTGCCTTCACACACCCACTTCCCAGTGCCTGTTAGGGGACTGCATAGTTCAAGGAGATTTGTGACAGGACAAGTATATTTCTAAACTGTTGTGTGTCAGCTGATCTTACCCACATGGTGTTAAGTTTCTGAGTCTGTGGTTAGGCTCCTAAATAAGTGAATTGATTTTGACTGCTCTTAGTGCCCAAAGATTATGTGGCTTCTTGGAGAGATATATTGGTACTAAGCCTACCTGATAATTAGTTCACCCTTAAGCAGGCATGCAAGCACAAGTTGGAGCCAAAAATAGGAAACTGGGCATGTATTTTTGACCAATAATTGTATTTTTAATAATGCTTCAATATGTCTTAAGTAACTAAACAAGAAAAGAGTGGGAATTGTGGCTAAGAATTTCCCAGAGTCCCAGTACAGTAAAAGGAGAGGTGATGGATTCATATGGAGCCCCCCTGGAACAGCATTGTCTCTCCCTGGTGTCCTCACTGGAAACATGAGCTGGTGATGACCTGAAGGATGCTGGTGGCAGCAGACAGGCCATCAGTTTGCTGGGACAACCTGCTTGCATATTTGCCCCTTAAAATGTAACAGGTCTTTGTACATTCTCCTCTCAGAAGGGTTTCTGAGTAGGTGCAGCCTGAAGGATCTCGGGGAGGTTCAGGGGCTGAATGGGCTCAGGGAGAGCAGAATTGCTTTGTGAAGCAGTGTGAGGCTGCCTGACAACTGCAGGAGTCATTTTGGCAAAGCTCCTTACCTGTTTTAGAATCAGCATTATCGATTTAAGAATTTTTGGCACAGAAACCTCCAGCTGTTTCCTCAGAATTCCAGAAATTCTGAGGAAACCAAACGAAAGAAACATGTGCATATTTTCAGTCAAACATTGTTCTCGTTAATTTTTTTAGGTTTGTTTTTTTCTTTCAGGAAGCAGCATACAGTACTAAACCATGGATTAGTAGGATCTAATTCAACAGGAGACATGTTTGTTTTTTAAACACTATTACATTATCATCTTCCTAAAGTATTAAATCCATTGCCTTAGCACATTTCAGGATTTACTTTGCTTGCAGTATACAAATAACACGTATAATACATTATATTTTGTAAGTGTCTCTCTACCCCACTCTTAATCTCTATTTCGAGCTACAAGAATCCCTGTTTGTTAAAAAAAGCTGTTTTTCTTTCTGTTGGAAGCACTATTTGAAGTTCATTCAGGGTTGCTTTCCACTAAAGAAAGATGATAGTATCAGCTTGCCTACACAGGTAGATATGTGAGCTTATATGTAATATATCTTACAAGAAGCTACAAGCCCAGAAAATGCTGCAGTTCATAATACCCAGGAAATAATGTAAATCTTAGAAAAACTCATGCATTTGAAGAAGCTTTCAACTACTGCCAACACTGTTCCTTCAATCCTACTGGATTGTGCATGTGTCCATGGATACTCCTGGTCTGTTTCCCTAAGGCAGAATAATTAGAACTAATAGTAAAAAATAGTAATTAAAAGATTTTTTTTTTGTTCTACTATTTATTATTATTAATGTCTTAACCTAATTGTTTCAACATTCTCTCAAAAGAACTAATTGCTCAAATATGTGGCTACTGAATTATTTTATGCAGTGACCATATAAAAATATCTCCAACTGCATGTGTTTAAAACCAAGTAAAGTAAACCCTTGACTTCCTTTGCTGTTTGCAGAACAAAAATGTGCAATATGGATGAAAAGAACCAGTGTCAGAGTGAACTAAATATGACTTTACAAATGTTCTGCAAAGGACCTGGCTGAGTAATTTTACATGAGGCAAGATAATCCTCGAGTTCTGCAGCTCTCAGGGGTGAACAACTGCATTTTGTGGATGTGCTATTGCAATAAGGTTGTGCTTGCACACCCCACTTGGAAACCCATCTGCCATGGAAATAATTGCATGCACCTTCAGGATTCATAACTCCTTTAACTACAAACTCAAATTTTCAATATATAGTTTAGCTCATCTCTATTCTAAAATACCATGGATAGGACTCCTAACTGTCTGAAGGAAACAAGTCTTTTAGAAACATCTTGCTGCAATGGAAAGACAAACACCTCCCAAGGACTGTTTACCTGATCTTAAGACAGATATATGAGAGAAGTGAAAAAGAAGATGAATCAGACTATCCTCTCCTGTGTACTAGAATTTGAATTGGCATATATGCATGTGGTAAGCACTTGTAGAACAAAAACATTGCTTACCTTGAATGATAGCCTTGGACTCCTCTGACACTCTTTTTCCCCTTTTTTTTTAATGGAGAGATGCTACTGCATGTTGTTTGTCAATGCTTAGTGCTGAAAGTGTGTCAAAGATGTTGCGGGCACACCGGGGGCAGTGTGAAGGAACCTGTACTCCAGGCGGGAGACCCTGGCCTCAAGTAGAGCCTTCTTGATTTTAGATCAGAAATTCTTTGGAAAGTGATTTATAAGTGGCTATAGTCTGAAGTGGCTCCACATGGAGGTCATTTCAGCATCGGGGCATGTGTCTCGGAACAATAGCCTGCTCCAAATTGTGTGAGATAGCTGTAATAAACATGAGAGCACAGCTGGAAGTTCCCTGTAGAAATGGCTTTGATGTGAACTCAGTGGTGCTTCAACGAGCACAGCCACAGCCCTTGGCCCCACCGAGTAAAGCAGAGTCATAAGTGCTCAGTAATTCTTTGTTTTCTTCATATTGTGGTGATTCAATTTGGTTTGATTTCAGTTAGAGTTGGAAATATCTAATGGTCAGCTATGAAGTTTAACTCAAGCCAGTCCACTGTGCATTATTATTCTATTCCCAAGCCTCTCTAAAGTACTTCCCACCCAAAACCAAAAGCAATTTATCATTGTGGTGTGCTGGGGAGAATGCACAAGATGTTGCAGGCACAGTATTGAGGTACAACTTGTAGTTTACTCTAGAGGTGGATGGTCTTCACTGAGCAATGCATTTCAACAAAACAGAAGCATGCGTGTGGAATTGGCCCGGAATATTAACTTGCTTTTTACTCTCTCTCTCTCCATCTTCAAAATCTCATAGGAAAATGTGCCCTTAAACACCAAGAGTCACAAAACCAGCCTAGATTCACAAAGACATGCCCAATCAATAAACCCTTGTTTGTTAAAATACCTTCTGCTCGATAGATATGTTTGGAGGAAAGTTATGGAACAGACTAGAAAACTACAAAAATAACCAGCTAATAAGTTTGTCTGCCATATCTGTAGTACCTTTGCATGCTCTGTTTTCTCCTTTCTTTCTACTGCTGTGGAAGGTCCGTGGTGTAGACACTGTAATTTCATGACAATCATAAATGTCAAGTTAGGTGTTGACATAAATAAGTGATTAAAGTGAGTGTCCCTGATTTTCACTTCTCCCAAGCTTTCTTAGCTCTCAAAAACCCATGCAGTGCTGAATAGTATGGATTTATGAGCCTAAAGTTATTCTCCCATTGTTGAAGACCTTGGCTTCTGAATTTGCAAAGAATTTGAATGAATTGGTTCACCTCTTCACGTTTTCTGGTTTTTTTTATTCTTGTATAAGTCAATGTTCACAAAGGACTTCATAAAATATAAAGCTGTTTTCAGCAAGCCAGAACCAGAAGGATCACCATGGGGAAAGAGTCCTTCCTCTCCTCTCCCTCTCCCTTCTCTGTCATGCACATTGCTCTCATTTGCACATGCATGCACACAGATACAAAACAAAGACCAGACGTTGAGTGCATGGCGCTCTCCCTTCCTCCTTTGCTCACTGCTGCTTCTCTTTCCCTGTTCTTTGAGAAGATATGGACAATCTTTCACGGGCACAGTTCACCTGTGAGTAATGAAGAAGCAGAGGGACACTGACTTATTAGAGAAAGGCTGTGATATTGGTATATGTCGTTCTATATTGTCATTCTTGTTTCCCCTGACTCTTCCTTGCTCTCTTGCTTTTCTGGTGCTCTTTCCCTGGAGTGCATCTGTCACTTTTATTTTATCCTATCCAAGCACAAGCAGAGCACTTAAACTTACTAGAATCTTCTTTTTTGACATGTCAGACAGCACTTCTGAAATACCAGAAAATGTGCAAGTTTTTACTTCTTTCTCCATACCAATGGCAATGTGTTTGTCAGAGGACCTTATGGAAAATAAACCTCTCCAGAGCAGGAAAATCTACCTCACCTTTTCCAAAATTTGCCCTGAGAAATAGAACCAGTGCCTGCTGGTACTGTTAGCAACGGGGAGACCACCAGTTTGTGCAAGGGTGAATACTCAGATTGGCTGGAGATCACCATAAAGGGCAGACAATTTAATGCCAATCACACATGCTAGTTAGATTTGAATACTTATGAGCCCTAGTGAAAGGCCAACTGCATCTTCTTCTAGCAAAAATATTAAAATGCCCCCGTTTTTCCCCTTCCCCCTCCAGATTCTCCACAAGAATAAATTAAAACTTGGAGGTGTGGTTATTATCACAGAATAATTAGACTCCATGGGATTAGAGACGCTCAACGTTTGCTAATGCCTCTGGGTTGTGATTATCTAATAATGATGATGCCTCTGTCATTGCTTAATTATTCTTCCCCTTTAAAATGTTCCTTCTGCAGTCAGAGCCCGTAGACTGTGCTCATTTCAGCCAGAAACACCACTGCAAATTCCTGAGAGCAATGTCACATGGGCACCATGATTGACTTGCCCACTGCTCCCCCACACCATGTTTATAATCCTCATTTCATAAGCTCCAGCATTACTATATTTGAATCATTCCCCTCTTCTATAAGACATTTTATTTGTGTGTTTAGGAGAAAACTCTGGGGCTCCATCTCTTCAAAACAACCAGTTGGTGTTAGTGCTATGTAAAGAGAACACACGTAAATTGATTGACCTTAAATGTGTAAGATCAGATCTGTTCAGAATCCCTCCTAATTCCAGGTCAGTGGTCCAGACTCCCAGCTAGATAAGAGCCTCCTACAGCTGGGTGCCATTCATCTTTCTTTAAGAGAGTACCACGACCAAACTAAGATACTGTAAACCAAATTCAGAAGCTTTGCACGGACTTTGTCCAACACAACTAAACTTTGCCCAATATCTTTAATCTTTCAGTCAGGCCAGCAGGTGTTCCTCATGTTTAGATACAGTTCTCAAGACGCAGTTCCAAACATCATTGGTTTTTGCAACAAAAGATTAGAAAGAAAACAGAGAACGCAGCCTTAATCTGATTATCCTTAAATCCAGTGTTGTCTCTTAGCTTTATTATCCCTCTTGGACTAAGCAAGGGACAAAGGCATATTTTGTTTACCCAAGAGATTTTGTGCACTAAACAAAGATTTTAAATTCAGCTGACTAAAATTAGAGATTTCTACTTTGGGTTTAATATTTTTTTTTCTTTTGTCCTTATAATTCTCTTATAAACTCCTGCAATTTTTTTCTGTCTCTGACTGAGGAGCTGTTAGAAATATTATTTTTTATTTTCTTTTTTTTACAGCCTTTACTCTCTTTGTATAATTTCATTATATCCTTTCTTTACATTCTTCTACTGTGATTTTATTTTCTGTTGCACATTGCTGAATCTAAGAGGAATCTAAAACCTCAAGGAAAAACCCAAGGTCAGAACTTCCTTTTGTTGGATGTAGATTGGGCCCTGGAAGCCTCGCCCACACAGTGTAGTTGTGGCAGCCTAGAATCAAAACCACAGATGAGAGTTAAGTGGAATATTCAATGTCAACCTCTGTTTCTGTAAACAGACCCAAGAACAGAAACCAGTTCCATTGCTCAGTTTTCAACACACCTTCATTCTTCAACCTTCTTTCATTCTGCCTTAGTATGAGCTGACTTTCTCTACTTTTCTCCTACACTGCTCTAATTCCCATAGAGTAATTGAGGTTGGAAAGTCAGTTGGGACATCTGTAGCCCAACTCCCCGCTCATGTGAGATCAGGTTGCTTAGGGCTTGATCCAAACAAGTCTTAAAAACCTCCAAGGACATGGATGGAGCAGTCTGGGTAATCTGTTCCAGTGCTTGACAATCCTCACAGTACAAATGTTTTTAATTATATCTGAACTGAACCTCCCTTATTTCAATGTACTTCTCATCTTCCCACCATGTACTCTTGCTCTGTCTAGTGGATGACGTCCTTTTAAGCACTGGGAGGCTGCTTTAGGTTCACCTGGAGCCATGTCTTCTCCAGCCTGAACAAGCCCAGCTCATTACAGGATGAGTGCTGGAGCCCCTGACCAACTTGCTGGCCTTCCACTGGACTCCCTCCATCTTATCAATGTTCTCCATGCAATGAGGAGCCCAAATCTGTATGTAGTATTTAGACATGATCTAACAAGCACTGAGTAAAGAGGAAACTTGGATCTCCTGGCTCATCTCATATTCCACAGTCCAGGATGCTGTTTGCTTTCTTCGCTGCCTGTGCATGCTGCTGGCTCATGTCACCTCCCACCGAGACCCCCACAGGTCCTTTTCAGCAAAGCTTCTCTCCAGCCCATCCATCCCCTGCTGTGTTATTGAAAGGGATTATTCCTCCCCAGGTGCAGGACTTTGCATCTATCCTTGTTAAATTTCATAATGTCAGCCAGTTCTGCCCATCTGAATCCCTCTGAATGGCAGCCATTCAGTCAGCACCAGTGTAAGTCAGATCCATTTTATCTGGCCCTTGGAGTCAGTGAGCTTAGGAAGGCAGCAGAAAACCAAAAACAGTACAAGAAGGAGAATTCTGGACTTAGACAACTGCCAATATAGATCTGACGTGAGTGTCTCCCAAAAAAGAGAACATGTTTTCTCTGCAACTTCTCATGCTTAAAGTCACAGAGATGCTGAACCTAAAATCTGTGGGCAATATTGATCCCTGGTGCACTACTACTTCATCTTAACTGGAGCAAAAGAAGTACCTTGAACACTGAGTTATTTAAACCCTCCATTAAGTAAAACAACAAGAACAAAGTTGTGGTTCACAGGTGAGTGGTGATAAGCAAGTGGCTGATACCAGAGTAAATACTGAGCTTCCTGTTGTGCCATGCATTCGTAGTGACAGGCAATTGTGAAGTGTAACCAAGGGCTGCCTAAAGGAAAGCTGTCAGCAGGGCTGACACAGTTACCATTGTGGATCTCCGTGTGCAAAGTCCCAGCATAGTTAAGCCAGTCTTGGAGCTGCCCTGAAGCCTTGCAGCATCAGAAATCTGGTTCTGCTCCAGAAACATTACAGCTGCTCTTCACATGGATGGGGTTGGCAAGGTGTACAGCAACTCTCCGTGCCTGCAAAGAGCTGAAGCTGCCCTTGCTTTTCTTTGCCCATTCTCTCTGTTAGTCCTGCCCTAAAACCAAAAAAATGTTTCCAATAAGAAACTTCACTTCCAGGGCAGCACAAGACATTTGAGGGAAAACTGGGAAAGGCATCAGTAGCACCTGGTAGTTGAGCTCATCTGCATGCTCTTTAGGGCAATTCAGCCCAACCCGAAATAGAAATCTAAAAGTAGGGTGTCTGAATTGGAGGTCTTTAAATCTCAGAGACAGTCTAGTTTTTACTAGACTAGCTTAAACTAACAATGAGGCTGCCAAAGGTGGGGAAATTAATTCCATCCACAGTGTGTGTAGCAAAGCCAGAGAAATATTTACACATCATTGCCTTTCCTAGATGCTGTTATCCTGAATCTAGTTTTCCAGCTGAGGCAAATCCAGATGATGTAAATCATTATGACTCTATTGACATAAGCTAGCCAAAAGAATGGCCAAAAGTTTCTATGCTAATTCCTGTTGTTTTTCTAGGTTGGCATAGCTTTTAGGAGTTGTGTTGAAGTGTTATTTAAATTAAAATTTAAAAGATAAATGGCTCATTGCTAGTTCATATTTCTGTTTAAAAAAAAATAAATTCACTGACCTAAAAGGTGTTATAACCATTTACAGGCAGAAGTAAATGTTTTGAGAACATTTGAAAATGCCAGTTCCTTCCAGCCTTAAAAATCTCCATGAGTGCAGCATTGCTAGTTAAACACAAATATCTGTATTGTGTAGAGCAACCACTCCAAATAAAAATGTGTTCTCTGTATCAAAGAGAACTCTGTCATAGAATGTATTAACCAAAGGCCAAGTTTCTTGGCTTGAAGCTTGAAGCTGATAGCGAAAATTTCATCAGTTAAACATAGGAAGCACAATAAGAGGAGGGGCAGGCACTGATCTTTTCTCTGTGGTGACTGGTGACAGGACCCAAAGGAATGGCCTGAAGTTGTGTCAGGGGAGGTTTAGGTGGGATATCAGGAAAAAGTTCTTCACCCAGAGGGGGGTTGGGCACTGGAACAGGCTCCCCAGGGCAGTGGTCAGAGCACTGATCCTGACAGAGTTCAAGGAGTGTTTGAACAATGCTCTCAGGCACAGGGTGTGACTCTTGGGCTGTCCTGTGCAGGGCCACGAGTTGGACTCGATGATCATTGTGGATCCCTTCCAACTCAGCGTATTCTGTGATTCTGTGAATGTTCTGGTGTGGAGGCTGGAGGGAGTTGTGAAATTTTTTTTATTTTTTCATTTATTTGGTGTCAGAAGAACCTGTAAAACCCAATTTATAAATTATGTAGGTAGCCAATCTATTTTTGTCTTCTGGACGACTAAAAGACATAAATATAGAAAGTATTCTGACAGTGAATTATTCTTCCTTTGCCATTACTCTGAGCATTTGTGGTGCCCGAGAGTTTTGCTGACACAAGAGAGTTATACAGGTTCCCCCAAAGTAGTGCAGTCATTTGCTGTTACCACAAGGCATGTGATTTTTCTTCTTTCCCTTCAATTTAATATATGTTACAATTTTTTAGTTGAAAGGAACTAGAAAATGGCAAAGGACAGGAGAAGCATAGTCCTTGTCTCTAGATGGATTTCAATGTGTTCTAGGAGCACATGAAGTAAAACTTTCAGCTGGTCTAAGCCTTCACACTTGTCTTGTAAGACCTTTTAACTTTTCTTTCATCTTCCTTTAGTTTTGGGGACAAGGCATACCATTGTTTCATCTGTTGCTTTTATATAGCATTTTGTTAGAAACTTTCACCTCTCTCTTATATTGGACCTTTTATAGCCCTTTTATGGTAATATTTTAGCTCATCACTGTCTTTGTCTTCATTTCAGAGATGCAGGTCTCAATCAGTTAGTGTGGAGTGTCTCAGGAAACTTCATGCAGAAACTGCTTAATCTCTTCAAGCACCCTAAAAAAAAGGAGGCCCCTTCATTTCTATTCACCCCCTGTTCAATGAGACAGTGGAAACCACACAATGTGTTCAGTCTCTTTCTCCTCAAAGAAATATTAAGCCAAAGAGGAAAGAGCATTGTCCCAGTGCATCTGTGAGGCAGATCACTGCTAAGAAGAAGAAATACCACAACGTAATACTGGTTCCTGAGGTGCTTTGGGGCTGCAACTTGTATTGTACAGTGAGTGTGTGCCAAGTCTTTCTTCAGGCAAACTAGATAATCTGCATTGCAGCTTCAGATGGGTGAAGCACTGAGGCACCTGCTCTTTATTTGTTTGAGGGAATAGGGAAACTTGGTATCAAAAAAGGAAGAAAAGAGATGTTGGCCCCAGATACTGACCATCCCTGGAGCATGTGTTTGAGCAGCCAATGGTAAGAGCCCCCACGATTCACCGTGGGCTGCACAAGAGGGAAGGTTTTAAGCAGATTTTTTTTGCCTTCTCCAACAGATGTGTTGACAATCCATAAGCATATGGCTCTTGTTCACTGGAGTTAGTTGCCCCCAGCTTTAATGTAATTTACAGGCAGTTTCCTAGTCCCCATTTCTCTCAATTCTTAAATATATGTGTTTCCTCAAGAGAAAATGGTAATGATCCTCTGAAACAGAAAATGGATGGAATTTAGTCCAGTCAAAACCAATCCGATCCTTCAGGTCTGAGTTTTATATACTTCATTTAAATCATTTGCTAATGAACGTTGACAGAAACACAGACCAGTGTTGGTCAAAGGGAATTCACTTTTTTTTCCCTGTCTTTCAGCCCACATTATCTGACAAAAGTAGGGGTTTTTACTTGGTTTTTATTACTTTTTTTAATCAAAGACATTATTGGATTCTTATTGCTTTGTGGGGACAGACTGAATAATCAAAGCTGCTTCTATTTGCAGCACATAAAATTATTCAAGTGAACATCGGAGATGCTAAGACACAAGGAATGTGTAACAGAGTCTGGAAATCTCTCTTCCCCCACAGCAAGAATGTTCTTTGTACTCTGAGGCCCCAAGAGTCTGAAAACTTGTCTTTAGTGGGTCTTAATGTTACAAAGGCAGGTTATTTGTAGGTTAGATCTTCAAGGTTTACCCGCAGAGTGAAAAAGTTACGTCCTGCTTTCCTTACTGGATCCTGTCAGCTCTAGAGACTTCACTTTCTTGAGGGTTCACTGAGTAATCTGATGTGTTTGACAGCCCAAAAAAGCATCAAGATAAAAGTGGTCTTAACCATTTCATAGCTAGGTAATGAATAGGAGCAAGAAAAGCGCGGTGTAGACATGATGTGCCTCTAGTACATCATCAACAAAATTCTGACTTTAAATGTTCACTTTTCATAAGATAATGCAACTTTATAACAGAAAAGGAAGTCTTTATGACTGATACACGAAAGTAGGGCTCAGGAGACAAGCTAAAAACTTAATTGCTTCTGCAGCTTTTATGAGTGTGATTCATCTCGTATAACTTCACCTACCTGAGAGTTAAGTGTTTAATCTACGCTGGTTATTCAAGGCCCTTCTGTGAGACAGACAGGTATTTCTAGTTCACCCAGCCTATCCCAAATGATGACTCTATTACTTTCTTATGACAAGAGAGTGAGTCTCTTTCTCTCCCCAAACACATAATTTAGATGGATTCGTCTCACCCACCTTCATCATTCCCTTGACATTGTGGCATCAAGGACATTTTCTGGACCTTTTCCCCTCTGGCAGAGCTTTTGGGGATACATACAGTATCACAGGTGTGCAAATACATGACTAGCTATGTACAAAGGCCGGGATAAAAGCCTGCAATAAAATGGATGGTAGTTACATTTTGTATTTGCCTGGTCATTCTAATCTTCAGGTCTTTAAATTAAGTTCATGCAATGTCCTAGAGCACAGTGTCTTCACTTAGAATAATTGAACTTACTCTTAGAACATTTGGGACCCAGAACAGTAAGCTGTTGTATGACAAAATTGCTGAGTAATTGTTGTTTGTTCAATGATGGACTTTGAGATGTGTGGCAAAATCCCAAAAGCTTGGTTAGCTGATGAGCCTGGGTTGCTAGGTTGATTGACAAACTTTTGAGAAAGTGTCTGATCCCACACATACTGGTTTGGTATTATATTTGCAAATAATAGCACAATACTGAATTTTGTGATCTAGTATTTGCAGTTCTAGACTCATCAACACTTTCCATGAACAATTACACTATTAATGTCTTGAACAAGGTTGGTCTTGTTGGTCTCATTTTCTTTTTTCCTCCTCCTTGCAAGTAGCCCTGTTGTGCTCCGCATTATTGTAAGCTGTTCTGTGATTAAATAACATAAACAAACTCTGGCTTTAATTTTGCTTTGTTTTTTTTTTCCTTTCAGTGGCTGCATCAACTGCTAATTCCACAGCTGGTGCGGCCATGAATTCTTTGACTTCTCTGGGTACTCTCCAAGGACTGGCTGGAGCCACTGTTGGACTGAATAACATTAATGCACTAGCAGGTACCGTAAACAGTGAGTATTTATTGCTGTGGTGGACAGCCTTCCCCAATAATCATGCCACAAAAACTATCAATTGTAAAGTGATAATATGATTTTTAATCTCTACACCAAATAAGGGGGTCACGTTGATCCAGTTCCATTCATGGTGCATATGTAGTTCTGGAGTCTTTTAGTTTCACACAGTTTGCTCTGCAAAGTGAATTTCCTTGGGTCCCTGCATAAAGACTCCTCTTCTTGCAGTACATATGGAAGGTAAAAGAATTGTCACCAGGGATTTGAATTGTCTAGGTTATAAGAGAGGCTCCATTTTCATTGAGGGAGTCTGACAACAGGTGTATCACCTCGATGTACAAAACCTCACTCAGAAAAGTAGTGCTAAGAAAGATGTTTGCCATGGAGGCAGTCCTTTAAAATGTCTGTAAGAATTATCTAATTGACTTGAGAGCAACATGCTTTGAAAATGAAGGCAAGTCTTTGGCTTTTAATTGGCAAGTATAGAACATGCAGTCAGTCACCTGTAATGCCAGAGCACGCACACCTATCCTATGACATCTTAACAAACCCTGGCATCTCCAGCTAAGTAGATGCCAGTAGTTGTTAGAATATTCTTCCTTGTTCTTAGCCTTGGTCAAGATTTTCTTGAAGAAGAAGGATTTTTTATTTTTTTTATTATTGTTTCTGCTATGATGACTAAACCTTTGCCTGTAATGGAAGAGATTTGCCCAGCTGCATTTTTCCCCCTCCTTCTTTTTTTTCTTTAGCTGCTGTTGCTCCTTGCATTTCCTTTTGCAATGCAAGGAATCTATTTGGTCATTGCCAGTCCATGACCCATCATAATGTACCCTCAGGAATGGATGTCCTCCTCAGTATCTCTTGCTCACTCTGATGCTCTGCATGATGTCCTTTCTGTCACTGTTACTTGGCTGCTCACCCAATCTTTTTGTTCTGTGATCTCTGGTTGGCATTGTTGGGAGCTGGGAAGGAAGGGGGCTTATGGATGTCCATGTAGCAATGTTGAATGGTTGCATGGGGTCTCGTGTAAAACAGGACTTGCTTCTGGCAAGGACATGTGCATTTCACACAAAACAACCTCTTTGTAAATACAACTCAAGGACAGCTGAGGAAAAGTGAGTATTAGGTCCCAAAATGGCACATGTTAGTTTCCTTTCTTATTATTCCATTAGTGTCAAAGCAAGCCACTGGAAATGGCATGCACGTAAAGCTAACTTACCTCCTCTCCTCTCATGAGCTCCTGTAGTAAGAGATCTACCCTGTCATGAGTAAGAGATCATTAAATGTCCTTTCTGATTAACAGTCATTGTGCTTCACTTGGTTTATAAAAGGTCATAATATCAAGAGCAAAATATGGCATCCCACTCCTCCCCTCCCACAAGTACTAGGAACCCAGACACACTGGAGCACTCCAACATAACGTACCCCTTCATCAAGACCAAGCAAGAGTGAATCCTGTGAGGTCTTTGTGTGGGAACTCTTCTGTTGCACTCCTTTTAGCACTCCTTGCTAGGCTGTAAGCAAAGAGTTTACATTTTCTCAGCAAGTATTTTGAGGTGATGTGTGTGCAAACTTATCTGCATGTGTCATTTGAAGTATTAATGATGTATTCACGATCTGGTACCAAATTTCAGTTTGTTTTAAGTCACCATTGCTTCCATGGACTTGTACCGACAGTGACTGCAGTCTCAAATCTTCTTCATGGATGTTTTTATGGATATGTGTATAGTGCTTACAAAATGTGTGTGGGTATGTCTGTCTATGTATATACATATGTGAGAGAGAGCTGAAGAGGGGAAACTGCTTCCCCATGACTCAGCTCAGCATTAGGACACTGTTTCTCTCTAAAGGGTGACACTGATTATCACTTTCTGGTAATCGTGATGCTGATGATAGTGAAGCATTGCTCAAATTACAGTAACCTCCCTGTCTTTTTTAATGACAATCTGGGGCTTTTCCTGATGACCATGTCTGATTCAGTCTTTCACACCCAAACCCACCTGGGAGAGTGCCTTTGGGAACCCTCACATTTAGTAAGTCTGATGTTTCACACTGACATGGCTTATGCCATGGTCATAAGCAGGCTAGTAAAATATATTCACTGGCCATGGACATTCCTGAAGTAACTGTGCCGCACATTGGGAACTGAGTGACATGCTTCTAATTGGGGAATTAGAAAAGCCAAAGCACAAGTCAAGCAGAGCTTAACCCAAAAATTAATCAGAAGGTGGCACTGGGCATTGATTTATATAGAGGTTCAAAGAGATGCTCTTCTGCCTAAGCCATGTCCTGCTCTGCTTGTGAGAATCACATGGAGAAAGTCTTCTATGCTGAGTTCAGTAGAAGAGTTTTATCTATTTTCTCAATCTTCTCTGGGACTGTGAAAAGAAGCTGGACTATGGAGGCTGATAGTGATGTCATTGTAGAGAGAAGCATTTTTAAAAGATTTTTGGAGGCCTTAAATAAAGTGGAGTATGGTAAGTTTAACTGTCTCCAAGGTTTTGGCAGCAGTTGTACCTAAGTGTGAGGATTCAGTCTTCCTTTGGTTGTTCTTGAAGCACCTAAAACTTTAAATGGCAAAACATTCGACTGTCTGCTTTGACCGTGTGAATTTAAGAATCCTAAGTAACAAAAGGAATTATGAATTATGAGGAAAAATTACTAAAGAGGGAGGAAGCGATTATTTGCAATTAAGAAGGAAGACCATACTTTCAGGATACTGGACAGCCATGGCACAGTATTTGTGTGTGACCCCAGGGCAGTCACTTAGCCGTTCTGCCCCCTTATTTACATCTGTAAAACAGAGATAAAACTATTCATGACAGATTTGAAGGTGCTTGAAAAGCACTTTGAGAGACCTTTAGACTTGCCAAGCTTTGTTGCTTCTGTATTATGTAGAGACACTCAGAAAAGTAGAAGGCCATAGATGAGAGGCTCCAAAAGGTTATTTCACAGAAGGGAGGAAGGGACCAGAGTTCAGCGTGAGACTGAGGTACATTGGTAGAGATAATAAAGAGATGGCAAAGATGCATAACAGCAGCTGGGCCTTGCAGATTTCATAAAAATGTAAGAACAGAGGAAGTGTCGGGCGCTTTCTGCAGCTCTGTTTTGCTCAGGAGGGAGGTGGATGCCACGCGTGGGCTGTGGCAGCAGTAGCTGTGCCCTTCCCAGGAGCAGTGCCGTGGGCCAGCTTTTCTGGCTGATGGCTGATCTGGAATCTCTTGGTGGGAAGGTGCTATTGATTCTAGGGGAAAGGAGGGGGAGGATGCTGCCCACTGCAACACAAAGCATGTTTATCTAATAGGCCAGTGACTCACGAAAGATAACATGGTATCCTAATGCTACCTCTGTTATCAAGTTATTTCAACACTAATAAAAAGAGAGATACGAGCTGCTTTATCAGGAGCATTTACTTTAACCAGTCCTGTGTGTACACCCAGGCAAGCAGTGACACAAACCTAAGTTCAAAAACATCAGAGAAGACTAAGGTCAGCCTCAGGATCGAATTATTATTAGTAGTAATATATAATATTTAATATATTGTATATTGTACATCCTTTATTATAAAAATTATTATTGATATTGTTGTTATTATTATTATTCATGTTATTATAATATTTTGAATGCCACTCTATCACTCCCCCTCCTGAGCTCGGCAGGTAAGAGAAAATACAACAAAAGGCTTGTGAGTTGAGGTAAGGGCAGGGAGAGATCACTTACTGACTACCATCACAGGCAGAACACTCCCGACTTGGGGAAATTAGTTTAATTTCTTACCAATCAAATGAGAGCAGAATAATGAGAAATTAAACCAAATCTTAAAAACACCTTCTCCCCACTCCTACCTTCCTCCCAGGCTTAACTTTATTCCTGAATTCTCCACCTGCTGTCCCCCACTGGTGCAGGAGGACAGGAACTGGGGGTTGCAGTCAGTTCATCACACATTGTTCCTGCAGCTCCTTCCTCCTCAGGGTTGGACTCCTCACACTGTTCCTCTGCTCCAGCATGGGGTCCCTCCCACAGGAGAGAGTTCTTCACCAGCTCCTTCCCTGTGGCTCCATTTCCACAGACTGCAGCACTCCACAAATTGCTCCGGCGTGGGTCTGTTCCGTGGTGTTTCCTTCAGGAACAGGCTGCTCCAGAGTGGGTCCCCCACAGGGTAACAAGTATTGACAGCAAACCTACTCCAGTGCAATCCTCTCTCCACAGGTCCTGCCAGGAGCACTGCCTTCCCACGGGGTCACAGCCTTCTTTGGGCATCCACCCGCTCTGGTGTGGGCTCCTCCAGGGGCTGCAGGTGGATCTCTGCTCCCCATGGACCCCCATGTGCTGCAGGGCACAGCTGCCTCACCGTGGGCTGCACCAGAGGCTGCAGGGGAATCTCAGCTCCAGTGCCTGGAGCAGCTCCTGCCCCTCCTTCTCCACTGCCCTTGGTGTCTGCAGAGCTGTTCTCTCACACATTCTCACTCCTCTCTTCTCTAGCTGCAGTTGCCATTGCACAGGGCTTTTTCCTCTTTCTTAACCCTGTTACCCCAGAGGTGCTACCACTGTCACTGATGGGCTCAGCCTTGGGCAGAGGCGAGTCCATCTTGGAGCCATCTGGCATTGGCTCTGTAGGACACAGGGGAGGCTTCCAGCAGCTTCTCACAGAAACCACCCCTGTATCCCCCCAGTTACCATACAAACCCAATACAGCTTTGTAACTGGAATGATTATACAAGAAATACCTGGGTCTGTTGAGCTCTGACAGAGAATTTTGTTCAAAGCACTGGCAGCCAGTACCTCCCATCAGGGTACAGCCATGCTCTGAAGTGGGGTGGAAGGGAAAGAGAAGTCTTCAAAGTGAGATATTTTATTAAGGAAAGGCTAAGAATATCACATCTCTGTCAAGTGTTTAGTCACACAAATTATAGTAAGATCAAAAGGTATAATTTATGCAGTACAATTCTCTTAATTGGCACAGACTCTGGTCGAGCCAAAAAGGTGCCACTTGAGCAATTGTCCTGATTATTGGAGACTCATAGGAATATGCTTTTCAAATCTATATAAGAGGTGGAAGGATACTGGGGTCAGCATCTTTATCCTCCTCTGTCAATGCTGGATAATTCCCTGCAGTATTCTTTCTATTTCTAAATTACTCATGTGATAAGGTTTCTGCCGTCTTCCTTGAAGATTGTTTCCCAGTCTAATAGATTTAATTATTAATTTACTATAAAGTGTCCTCTGCTTAATATCCCCACTTTTCCCCAATTTACATACCAACCCTTACTATTGCTCCGAAATTAAGCCCTTTCCTTCTCTTTACTGTTCCTCGCTTTGGGGTCTTAATATGACACCACCAGTCACATCTTCACCCACCATTTTACCAATCAAAACATTACACAATGTCTAAGAAATTATTGCTGGTGATTCTGGGAGCCCCCCCCATTTTTCTAGTGACTGATCTTCTATACCTCGAGGGGCCTGATTAAGCCCTTTTAAGTTGTTTGTGAGCTATTCACCTGGAAACTGGGGAGCTGGGATAGCTAATTGTGCAGAAAACATGGCCTGACTCTCAGTCCTGACGGGCTGTCACTGCTCAGGTGGGCACAAATTGGGCATGTGGAAGATGAACAGGGCTCTGAACCCTGCCATGCTTTCAACTTTCAACAGAAAATTCCCTTTTTTGGAATGTCTGAAAGACATGTTAGCACCGTTAACTTCAACATAACTCATTTAGGAGCCATGCTGAGAAATAGAAGCAATGGAGGGAAGCTGTAACTCAGGAATTTGTCCACCATTGAATCAGAGTAGTACAACTCCTTATGCAGCCAACACTCTTTGCACGGATGAGGGATGCCATTTTCTGCACAGCTAGCAATCCCATCTGAAATTTCCTCTTTAACAGCCATCCCAGTTAAATTACTCTGTTACTTATCAGAATGTAGAATTGCTGTAAGTTAAAAAAAAAAAGGTGACTCTGCTTCCCATGTGAAGAAGAACATTGCTAGAAACAAATGCTTTTGTTTCTTCATGGAAGATACCTAGTCTGGATGAAGTATTTTTAGTCACTCTGGGTGTGCTGCTGTTCATCTCTTGTGGAGTGGCTGGAGTGACTAGAGGAGGAGGGTGGAAGCAAGGCGCATTGCAGTCCATCTTTCTACCACAAGCCTAAAGGACAAAGCCTGTAATTGTACGGAGGGTTATAATTTAGGTTGAAAAAGACCTGTTTTAAAATGCAGTTAATCAGGGTTCTCTGCTCACTCTGTATAAGCAAAACACTCCTGATATGGTGTGGTCATGGCCTGTTGCTGAAGTCCCTGGTCAGAGAGAGCGGGTTTCCTCACAGACTGCTTTTCCCAGGGGCCAGCTCGCAAGGATACAGGTCAAACAGGTCCCACAGTGCCAACCTCAGACACCCACAGCAGAAGCACAGGTGTCAAGGAGGACGAGCAGAGAGGCTCTGAGGAGCGCGGAGCTGTAGTACTTGCCAGTAGCAGGCTGCATGCGAGTCCATTTGACTGTGCAACCCTTGTGCTGAAGTGATCCTGATGCCAAAGTCGTGTTTCTTTGTCCTCAGTCCCATTTGGTGAAGTGCCGAGCTGCATGCACCGCTGTCGTTGTCAGTGTCGTATAATACCAACAACTTTCGGAAAGCACTAATGAACAAGTGCAATTTCTTTTCTCTATTGTTGGGTTTTTTGTAAAGTTGCTCAAATGCTCTCAGGTATGGCGGCCCTGAACGGAGGACTCGGCGCAACAGGCCTGACGAACGGCACGGCCGGCACCATGGACGCGCTCACCCAGGCCTACTCAGGAATCCAGCAGTACGCGGCCGCCGCGCTGCCCACCCTCTACAGCCAGAGCCTGCTGCAGCAGCAGAGCGCCGCGGGCAGCCAGAAGGAAGGTAAGTGCCCTGCCAGCACGCCCGGCCCAAGCCCTACCACGCGTCCGTTTCCTCCCGGAGGCTTCGTGGAAGGCCTCGAGCAGTCTAATCTGTGATTTCTTTCTCCTCCAGTTTTCTCCTGCTTAGCACTGTCGCCTTCTTTAACCTCTAATGTGTGTCACTTTTAAACCGTCTGTCCTTCGAGTTATGCTTTGCCACCCATCCTTACTTATATAAAAGCATTTACCAGCTACCATATAAAAAGGCGCCGCTAACAAAAATCATCCCTCTGTGGATGCAATTTTGTCTTCTGGTTTCCATTTTCTGTCATGGTGGAGTTAATCTGATTGAGTTTAAGGTTTTGAGCTAATGACAAGATCCGTTTTCACTTTGAGTGTTTTTTTGCTTAATTGTGGGTCTTGTGGGGAAGCAGCTAAGTGAATGATTGCCCCCCTCTCCCCACACCAACAGCAAATAAACCTCAGGAAGTTATTGCTAAGAATAAATTAATACTAATTACAAGGTGTTTAGGAAAATGAGGTCACCCTTTTCCCCTCTTCTGTTCCCCTTCATACTTCCCAGGCATTTTGGGGGGTTGTTTCTGTTTTCATTGCTTTCTCTCGTCCTAATTTCCAGCTAATTCTACAAAGACAGGAAAATACTGCATGCTTTCTAAGACTGTATCTATGTTGTCGCTACTGCTCTTGCCAAGGATCAGCTTTAGAAATAAACCTAGTATAATATCCTCAAGAGAAATCTTTTTTATCCTCTTTTGAAATGGTATCTTGTACTGTTATGGGATGTGTTTCCTAGGAAGACACATTTGGCGTTCCTCCAGCTGGTTATTGTATAGGGACACCAGAGTTAAAATGTATATTTTCTCTGAAGTCTTTTCTTCATTTGCTGCTAACAGCTTGGATTATTTAAAATGAAAGGGGATTTTTGAAATCTTTTTTCCATATTTTTTTGTTTTCTGCATTTATCTTTCACCTCAGGCCCTTTGCTCTGTGACAATAGACTATTTGACACCAGAAAAAAATTGTTGTTTTGATGTCATTGCAAGATACATAGTGAAGGACAGTTTGATTTCCTTCTAACTATTTTATTTTTTTTCTGTATTTTTGTTATATATACAGTATTTTTGTTATATATCTTGTATCTGTAGGAAGTGGTTAAGTTCAAGTGAGTGAATTCCACTACTGAATACTGAGAACAATATTTTGTCTCTTACCATGATTTCTGATGGAATGGTGAGGAGTCTGGAGTGGTTGAGGATAAACAAGTACCAGAGAAAAATGCTATATAAATATTAAATGCTGAAGCACAACGAACCGCCTCGTGCATATGCTCTTAAATATTATTTAGAATTTTTTTTCCCTACTAGTTTAAAGAATATTATTTGCTGAAAATGATAGTTTACTTGTGACAAGAAGAAGTTGTTCCAGGTGACAAGGTGTTTTTCATCTTTTTTTTTCCCACCTCCCCAGTTTTGGTTTGTTTTTTTGTTTTTTTGGTTTTTTTTTTTTCCTAACTCATTTATCCCCTCCTTTTGGGCAAACTTTGCTACCTTTTGCTTCACGCTGAGAGCAGCCAGCCTGATTCTGTGTGGGAGAGGTGAGGCTCTGTGGCTCTGTTGCAGAAGGAACTCTGTAAATCTGATGAGCACTTTCCTCTTCCTCTCCAGAAAACCAAGGACATCACATCTGAGGCACACTTAGGTTCCATTAAGCAAGGGAATAGTTAATCAGGCTATTTTAGGTGTGTTTTTAGCAGAAATGCTCGTTCCATTTGTGTACCACTGATGCTGCTGGAGCCTGCACAGGGAGGCCACATCATATATCACACTCTTCCTGGCATCCATTGCTCGTTTCCAGTGTGGTGCTGTAAAGGGGGAATTGAGCTAGGGTAAAAAGTAACCTATTAGTGCTAGGATGAATGTTTTAACCTACAATTTTAATAATACATATCTCAAATTTTGTCTGTAAGAAAAATATTCAAAGCACCTTTGAGTTTACACCTTTCTTTGCAAACTGAACTTAGTCTAAAGCCACTTTAATTTCAACCCAACTACTTAATTTTGAACTATTTTAAAAGACTTGCTTTACAAAACTTCTTCCACGAGACAGAGCTTTCTGTGGGGAATTCATATTAAAAAAAAATAAAAAGCTCATTTTGAAATGAGTCAGTACAAATTTAATTCGGAATGTCTTTTTCTCGCTGACTTCACTGACTTCCAAGTCACAAGGTGTGCTTTATCTTATTATTTTTATTCCTATCTCCACCATTTCCTTGCCCTTTGAGTTTAAATCTATGGTACTCAAATCTGAGATCACCTCATTCCATTTCCATAAGTTCCTGCAACTGGAATTAAACTGACAAACCCATGCAGGTGTTTGAAGCAGCAGAGGACTCCTTGTGCAGTTCTTGGGGTATTTTGAGAGCCAATACATTTTGTACCTGCTTTCCTAACCCTAATTATACTGAAAGACACTCATGTAAATTGAAGAAAGAGGATGAATTTAACTACTTCTGTAGTAGAGTTATGAAATAAACACTTCTCAAAGTAAACACTTTTCAAGATGGGATGCTCTAAAGAGCTGCATTTCAGCTGTGTTCCTTTGATGATCCACTTGCTTTTGTTCCTTCAAAGTTGGAAAGTGAAATGCTTTCTGACCATCAGCTTCAGTAAGTATTATAAAAAAACAGATCAAATGTAGCACTTGTAATAGCTGTTTTCATACTGTTTTTTTTTTTTTTTTTTTTTTTTTTTTTTTTNCCTAAAGGTCCAGAAGGGGCAAACCTCTTTATTTACCACCTCCCCCAGGAGTTTGGAGACCAGGACATTCTGCAGATGTTCATGCCTTTTGGAAATGTTATCTCTGCTAAAGTCTTCATTGACAAACAGACCAATTTGAGCAAGTGCTTCGGTATGTCAAATTTAATAAATCAGATAGTAAAAACCACATGCACAATACTGAAAAGGGGCCAGGAAAGAAAATTAACAGCAATGTGAGAAATGTCATACTGGAAACTCATTCCAAAAATAATGGACTGTTAATCCTCAAATGAGCAGGAAGATGCAGAGACAAACTACTTCTAACTAAAAACTGGATATGAAAAAAAACAATAATAATCTTCCAGTCTGACATCTCGCATGAATGTGTCAAGTACGTGAAACTAATTACACCCTATGTGGGGAAATGTCATTTAGTATATTATTAAATTGCCTTATTATGGATACCTAATTATTCTCTATTGTATAGCCAAGCCACTTAAAAAAGCTCTATGTTTAACCCATTACTTCTATATTACAGGAATTTCTTTCTTCTGAATTAAGTACAAGATTTTGCAATTAGTGACTGAATGGTGTGTACACATAGTTCAGAATATTTTGCAGACAGTTGATGTCTAGATATGCAGCTCCAGCTGTTGTGGGTGGGTTCCAGTGTGTTATGGATGGTGGCATCTCCCTTACCTTAGGGCAGAGATGAAGGGAGTCTCACAAGATCAGTGTCAAGTTTCCCAGAGAATACTTTGAGCTGTCAGAAAATTAGATCATAGCAGAGGAGGAGATGATATGTTGGTATAAAAATAGTTTTAGGCTTGATTAAGAAGGCTGATGTCTTTGCAATAGCAGAGATGCACCAGTTCAGTGCTTTGATGGAGTGGAGCAGAGAATGTAAGCAAGTGGCAAACTTTTAAAATGTTGGTCTAATAATTATGGTCTTATACAAGACACAGGGAGGTTCTAGCAGGAGGAAAGAATCTCTTAAACATGAGTTTAAAAGGGTTGACATAAAATATTGGAGTTTCCTTAAAAGTGGCAATTCTTTCCCAGAGTAAAGGAATGCAACTGTATATATGACAAAAGAGGATTGGATAGTACACTTAGAAAGTTGATTCAGTTCACAGAAAGAGTGTGACATTCTTTCTGCATTTTCCCACAGTCTTTCAGTTCATTTTTAAAGCATTTGCCTCTTTGGGCTTTACAAAAAATTATTCATATCTAGACCACTATAGTCCAGCCTGTGTCTGCAATGGGTTAAAGCAGTCCCTGAGGCTCCTGCAAATTTGAAAAGTGGAATTGAAATGGACTCCCCATTGATCTGGAGCCAGTTCTGTTAGTATGTTGGGGTTACAAAATCGTTGTTGAGGTCTCCAGGAATCTTGATGAAATGTCAAATCAAGCTACGTTAATCGAAATGCAGCAATTGTGGTGACTGCTGAAAGAATGTAAATTAGTTTGGGCAGGTGGCTCAGTTCATCAGCTCATTTCCCACACTTGCGTTTTCCCACATTTTGTGCGTTTTCTTTTTCTCTTTGATTACCTTCTTACACATTTGCCTGGGTTTGTGGGCCACAATTGCCTAACTTAGAGTGATGCACCGAGGTTATCTTCTTTGAGGGAAAATGGAGATGTCAATACCCAATGGATGGAGGAATCCTCTGTATTTTTGGGTTTAGGCAGCTATTTCCATTTCTTACTCTTCCTTCCCAGATACACTGCCACCAGGGAGGGAGCTCTGCCATAAAAACAAAAAGTAGAAGTGGCAGATGAAGCTGAGTTTTCTGATTCAGTGGATGACTACTTGGTGATGCTGCAAATCACAGGCAAACCCAGAATTAGTCCTGCTAGCTTAATGTACTGGCATAGTCTGTATGTACCTCCTCAGCTTTGTTAGCAAGAATCATCTGTTTGTCATTTCGGTCCCATATTTGTGTTTCAAAAAGCTTTATTTTTTTTCTCTGCCCTCCGACCCAAAAACTAGGAGAATAGTACTGCTGAAGAACCCATTTTTCTGCTGAATCATTAATGGTCATTGCTCTTGGTACAGTTTGGGTTTGGGATTTTTAGTTGTTGGTTTGGTTTGGCCTTTTTGCTAATAGTAGTAGTAATAGTAATAGTAATAGTAATAGTAATAGTAATAGTAATAGTAATAGTAATAGTAATAGTAATAGTAATAGTTTGCACGTGCTTAGGGCTTCCTACTCTGGAGTTTCCAATCTCCTGCCCAAAGGAAGAGGAAGTCAAACTACAGAGGAGAACAGGCTGAACATCCAAAAAGTGTAAAAATTGTCCAAGTCTGTCCACTGGCAGAAATAGGAAGGGAAGGTTCATTCTGAGTGAGTCACAAGGCAGTGATATACAGTGATGAACCTTCATGTAAAACTGCTTCTCAAAATGAAAAATTCCTTTTCTTTGCAGAAAAAGGACTTTGGCATATTTTATTTTCTTGTCCAACCCAAAATGAATGCTCGAAGGATTAAATAGTGATGAGGATGACAGGGCAGTCTGTTTACATCTGGAAGTGCTCTTCCATGAGTTCTCGTTGGCTCCATGAGCTTTAGTTGATTCAGCAGACAAAGGGTTTCACTCTTCAAGATTATCTCTTGCCTTTCATAAACCTTAGAATAAGAAAAATGAGATATGTAAAAGTAAGGTAGAGGAGGGGGGACCCAGGTACATCAATGCAGAAAAGCAGTCGGCCTTATAGCAAAATCGCTACTCAAATGATTAAAAATATTTATCCTGATTATAGAGATACCCAAAAATCTAAAACAAAAATCAGAATTGTCATGACAGGGTCTTTGAGAATTGATAAGAAACATCATCCCAACCTCATGTAACCCGTGGTTTAAAATTCAGACAAAAAATGATGAATGGGTGCAATCAGAAAAACACAAACAAAGGGAAGGAATGCCAGATTCCTCAGTAAGCTTTATAAATGAAGGTTCTCAATAAGGAAGTAGATGAGAGCGTAGCAAGCTAATGTAGGTATTGCATTCTGTGTAAAGAGACAAATTGTGAATCAGAATAACAACTGAATGATAGGGGCTGATGCCAGAGATGCAGCACAGAGGTTGTATGTTTGAATTGCTGTCTGAGTCAAGGAAGCTGTTAAAGAGACACAGAATGAGGTAACTGGTCTCACCTCCCTGGAAGGTAAGGTAAGCACAGCCTGAGCTAATTGTTCTTCTACCATCATGGGAGGTGTCTAATTTGGTGACATGGATGATGGGTGGAAAAGCCACCTCTGGGTATGCTTCCTTCTCTTCATTCACCATCCACGGGTGCCTTCTAAGTGTCTCGTTTAGATCACTTGCTTAACTTCCAGGTGGGTAAAACTAGATAAGAAGGAAAGGAACCACAGTGATGAGCAGTTCATAGCAGTAGACTGTTCTGAATGCACTTAAGAGAATGAAGTGAAGCTCAGGGAAGCTGTAGGGGGAAATGCTGAATTGTCAAGGTAGGTAGGAGTCACTACATCTCAGTTGTGGAGCATTTGCCTGGACAGGGCTACAGCTGCCTTCCAACTCGTGGTAGTTCCCTTTTCTATCCCTGAGGCAATCCTCAAGCTGATGGAAGGAGACACAGGATATAGACCTGAGATAATTGTTGAAGTAATGTGAACAGACAGGATCTCCTAGAACAAAACAGGGGGAAGGGAGGGAGGGGCTATGGAGGAGCGTTTATTATCCATTAAGGAGGTAACAAATAATCAGCCACAAAACAAAATGGATAGAGCATATTGGCTTTGGCCAGGAGAAGGTCTGCAGAGATTTAAATGAGAGGTGGTTTTGAGTGGAAGGAACAGAAGTTAGCCTGTGTTGTCAGAGAAGAGTCTAAACTTAAATAGTTTGGTGAAGTTGATTTAAGGTGAAGCCACGAGGATGGTCTATGAACGAGAGAGCTGGACAAGGATACCTTGATAAGGGGGGAGGATTTTTTTCAAAGGGACAAGTGTAATAACACTCTGACTCTGCAATTGGAAGAGGGCAGCAGTGCAAGAGCCATAAAAGGACAGGTTAAAGTAATGGTAAAACAAGGCTGTGAATCTAAAAAGTACACAGACACTAAGCACAAATGAATAAAGCTGGTTGGTGAAAGAGAGGCACTGAGAAACCTGTGTGTTAGGACTGAAGACAAAGTGTGTGGCATCCATGCTTTAGGCGAGTGAAGGGATACGTGTTAAGGCAAATTCAAGTGGAAAGAAGAGGGAGCATTTCAAAGCAGATGCATAACAGCAGGCTGAGTACAGTAATAATTAGCCTGAGCTGAGGCAGAGCAGCAGTTAGGAGAGCTTTGCAATTACAAGTGGGAGGCCCAGATATGAAAATGAACTTTGAGCTTCCAGAATCAGGGAGATTTGAGTATATTATGAACAGAACATTTTCAGTCTCCCAGGGAAAAGAAATCTGAGCCAGGCCAGTCATTCTGAACTACCCGAGCAAGCATTATCCTACTAGTTAGTGCTCACAACCGAGGAGCAGAAGATCTGGAGCTCTCATCAAGCCCTGCCATTGTCTTTATGATGCGGCTTAATTTTGATGTTTGCGTGCTCCTTTGGGGACCAAGAGACTGAATTAACTAACGTTAAGGTACCCTGAGATCTTGAACTGGAAGGAGCTGTAAAATTACAAATATTAATATTGCAACTGTCCTAGGCCGAGCCCAAGGAGATGAGTGTTCCACAGCACTCATGAACTCACACCCAGGTCTGCCAGTGGGTTTAGGCAGTTTGGGGGCTGATTCTGTAACCAGGCTTGATGTTTCAGCTTCCCTTTTGCAGACTGGCCTAAATAGCACTTCCTAATAGACTGGGAGGTATGTAGATACTACACTGAAAAGTGTCACAGTAATAAATATCTTCAGTCTCTAAGGTAGGTAGATAAATAACAGAATGGGAACTGCATTGCACCAAAATTGGCCAACTGCATCCCAGCTAGTAAAGAAATATTATGAAGGTAAAGAGGAAGGGAAAAAGAAATGGGAGAGGAAATAGGATACGAAATGTGATCAAAGAACTAATTGAAAGCGAGGTAAATGTGTCAAATAAATAGCAATCATAAAATTCTAACAAAATGCTTTCTGACATTTGTTCTAACCTAGGGTTGACTTTCTCTCCCGCCTCTGTTCTGTGTCTCGCAGGTTTTGTTAGCTATGACAATCCAGTCTCTGCACAAGCTGCTATCCAGGCTATGAACGGCTTTCAGATTGGCATGAAACGCTTGAAGGTTCAGCTGAAACGCTCCAAAAATGACAGCAAACCTTACTGATCTTA
>VWZT01000384.1:1489088-1517680 GCA_013397055.1 Pachycephala philippinensis
TCTATAAATATATATATACTTAGTTTTTTGTGGTTTATTTAATACATGGTTGAAATCAGAACAATGCACAGGGCAGATCTGAAGGACAAAAATATTTTACTGCTGTCTAAATTTCTTCTGTATCTATAACTAAAATTATTTAAAACCGTAATTAACTTGTGGTTTTCCTTTTTAGATTTTGGGGATTTTGTCTTTTCTTAAAGAGCTTTTAATATGCTGCTGGAATATGCTATTCAGTATTAATAAAATAAAAGAAAAAGAAAACAATTCTTTAATTATCTATTGTGTGAACCACTCCCAGCCAGGAGCGGTCAATCCACCATTTGAAAACCTTGAGGAGAAAAAAATAAAAAAAAGATTAATATTTTTGTAATTTAAATAAATGAACTTTTGCTTAAATCAGATGCACTAGATCTTCCTGGGTGAAAATTCAGTGTGCACTGCAGTTAAACTACTTTTTATGGATAAAGTTTACATACACTGTAATGTTTGGTGTTATCTGCCATTATTTGTCACGGCAATATATTGGCTTACTCCTGCAGACACTCGTACAGAGAGGAGTAACTTTACTCTCACCAGAGGTCCATGGGAATATCTGTGTGGCTGGTGTGGGTGTTTGCTGGAGGAAGCTCTTTGTAAGGAACCAGAAAAGAGATGCTGGTAGCCCTTTTCACTGCCTTGTAAGTCTGATTGGGTTGCGTTTCTACCGCACAAACAGTGACCTACAACCAAATTCGGTTCTTTGCCACCGGTTTAGTGAATTCATTGCCAATCCAATGTGTGTGAGCAGCAGTACCTGCTACAGGTCATAAAGTGCCATACCTTCTTCCACCTCCTAGTTCTATCTGGTTATGTCTGAAGCCACCTAAAATTGAAAACAAAGCCCTATATAAGCAACATCAGCTGGTGCACTCTTGTCTCTCATCCCCAACTTAAATGCTTCTTTATGTAGAGCCCTGGGATGGAAAGGACTAGCCTCTAGTGATGCAAAAAAAGTTTCCTTCTTATAGCACATGCACTTATAAATAAATGATCTATACTTTTCTCACGTTTTTACTACTGCTGGGGCCTTCCTACACCCTTTGAGGGCTATTTTGTACTACTTGCAGCAATTGTGCGTATTCAAAGTATCATCTCACGTACGTTATATTATATATATGTACATATATATATATATAATATGAGATCATCATTTGGATTGTTTAGAGACTGTTTCACTAATTTTTCTCATTGTACCCACCGTCTAAATTTCCAAAGCTTTTGTAGATGCCCTGGTGTGTCCTGTGGGTTTTCCAGTCCAGTGAGAGCAGTGATGCCTCTGGTCCTTGGGCAGTGTAACTCGGCACCAGGCTGCCCTGAATTACTCCACGGGACATTGGCTTAGCAGTGGGAGAGGAGCAATGTTTCTGTACTTCCAGTCAACTGAGATGAGTCATTGCTTAAAAAAAGTGTCCATCTCTGGAAAAAAAAAATCAAAAATAAAAAATGAAATTCAAATACAAAACCAAAAACTCAAACATATGCCTCCTGGGAGGCAAATTATCTACCAGTTCTCTTTCAAAATAATGAAAGGAAAAAGCTGCAAGGGTGCAAGGGCCTAATAAGAGAGGAAGTAAAACAAGGGAAATTGCTTTACAAAATTCTAATCAAAAGACTAGACTAGTTGTTTTTTCAAACAAATTAGCTAATTGCAATGAAATGGCAGTCCTCAAAGGAGTAACAAGTTCATCTTTCTTTCACCATAGGGGTTACAGTTCCTTGGCTTGTGCTACTCTGGAATCATTTTACTGTTTCTGTTTTTATTATCTTAAGTGCTAATTAACAAAAGGAAAAAATATCCTGTAGTTTCATTACCTTTTTGGATAATGTCATACAAAAAGAAAAAAAAAAACAAACCTATGTATTTGTGTTCTTTTCGTGCTGTGGGAATTGTTGTTTGTAGATTAATAATACTATCATTTTGTTTAGAATTACAAACTAGTTTTTAAGTATTGTCTGAGAAAAGCCAAAGTTAATGCAATCTAGTGGAAACTGTAAGACCATTTGAGTATTGTTTCTGTTTTATTGATGCATTTGGATTTTGTTGTTTGATGGAATTTGAGCCAAAAAAAAAAAAAAAAACAAAAAAAAGCAAAAAAAAAAAGCAGGCTTTCCTATTTCTACAACTTGATTGTACTTATGCATTTTGTACCAGTGGAACTTTTTATACTGGAGATTAAAAAACAAATGGAAATTTTTGTGGCTTACTCTCGTGGGCCCCCTCGATCATGACTGATTTTCAAGTTTGATTTCTGGACGGTAGAAAGAGAGTTGGTTTTGTTTCGAGAATTCAAAACTTTGGCTTGATTTCTTTTTTTCCCTTTGCTTATATCTAGTGTTTAGAATTTTGTCTTAACAAAAGCGGTAAGTTTCACTTTTTATTCTGTATCGTGCAGTTACACAATAAGGTAATTAGAATTAGGAGTACTCGGTCACTTTGCGTGGATAAATGTATTAGTTAAAACGTTAGGGGTTTGCTTTTTTGCTGTTTAGATCAGAGTTTTTTCTGATTCTTCTGTCCTCATTGTGAACATAACCGTGTAGTTGAAACAGTCAGACTTATTTTTGTAACGTATGTTATTGTGTGATGCAGTTTTTTGCTTCTGTCTCCAATATTAAACCATTTTCCTAATACTTGTCTCTCTACTTTGTGTGTTGTATTGTTGGTGGTCATTCTGTGTTGGTAATACATCTGCACACCTCACTGTTTCACGTGCCTGTTTTTTTTTTTCTCTATTTGTTGGTTGTGTACAAAAGATACAGTCGATTCCACCTAAGTGAATAGCTGATTGGGGGGCAAAAGAGGATTTGTACATTTTAGACATGTTCTGGTTTCTTTGATTTTCTTTTTTTTTTCTCTCTCTTCCTCCCCCTAGTCATGCCTTATCACTTGGATAATCTCTTGGAGCAGGAAGCATTTTAAATGAGTTTCCTGCAAAGTCCTATTGAAGGTAGCTTTTGTTAGCCTTCGAACTGCAAAACCTTCTGCACACAAACACACAGACGCCACCTGAAAAGATTTTTTTTGCTGTGACATTTCAGTCAGTCTGGAAAATGTGGATTATGGAGATCATTTCTCCCTAGTTGTTAAAAAAAAATAGTAATACTCTGCCACTACTTTGCAGAAGCATATGAAACATTCAAGAAAAGGAGGATATAGCCTTGGGATTTCTTCCAAACTGCACAGTAATCTGATGGCATATGGCGTTAGTCAAACTCTCCCTAGAAACTAATCACGTCCTAACTAGGGCTGGGAGAGCCTGCAAAATCCTACCAGGTGATCAAGCTTGTTATGTGCAGTTATACATATAATACTTTTAAAAATATAACAAAATCCAAGTGAGCACAGGAAAACTTCGTGCTAAAGCCAGTGGAAGTAAAAAACAAAAAGAAGGATAAATAAATGATGGAAAAAAGATCCCCCGTTGTTCCAATGGGTGATATTTTTGCTGTGGGCTTACAAAGCAGATCATTCTCAGCATTGGCTGATAGTATTACACAAATCTCAAAAGGGACTAAAGAAATACCATAGCACTTTTTTTCTCATTTTTTTTTACAGTTGGCTCTTAGCTTTTTTATTCTTTCATTTCCTATAATTTTTTCCTCCTCACAAGAATCTCTCTGCTCTCCCCCAACCGGTGTCTACCACGATGAAATAAAAGCTGCAAAAGAAAAATCTATGTCGTTCTGGTTTACAGAAAGTCTCTTCTCTCCTCTGATCGCAGATACAAACCTTACAATTTGGAGAGGGGGGAAAAACAAAAACAAAACAAAACCAACCAAACCAAACCAAACCTAAGGAGGAGAGAGAAGCACTGGCAAGTGCTCTCTGGAATTCAAGCCATACGCCCCCATCCCTTTCCTTTGTCCCACTTTCTGTGATGCTCAGGAATCGAAGACCACTTAAAAGTGCTCTTATGAGACCCAAACGACACTCCTCCCTCTTGTCTCCTCTCCCCTGGTCTTTCTGGCGCTCTGGCTTTGGCTCACACACACACACACAGCCCCATCAATACCGTCCGACAAGGTCCTGGCGCACTGGGTGTATCCGTGTGGTGTCAGCAGCAGCGTTGGTTCCTGCCTTTGGAAGACTTTTGAAATTTTCTGGTGGCTTGTGAGTTGGCCTGGTTGTTACTGCTCGATCTATTTTTCTAATTTTTTTTTCTTTTTTTTCGTGAGAAGCAAACAAGCGATGAGTCTGGAGCCCCCAACAAGCTCCAGTGCTGTCCCGCAGGGTCTGTACTCAGAGGTCAGGGGTCCAAGCAGCTCTAGGTTTAATCTAAAACCACAGCAGCCTGTAGCAGACAGCCCAGGCAGGAAAGCAGAACCCAATGGTCAGACTATATCCTGGGTCTTTGACACCTCTAGAGTTTATGATCTCGATTTGGATAATTTTGACACCAGTGGATTCAGTTAAGTAAGTCTTGACTTGCATGATGGATGAATCAGAATTGCTCTCTGGGTTTTTTTAGCTTGCTGTGGATGTTTTCTTTTTTTTCGTTTCTCTTTTTTTCCTCCAAACCTGGTCTTAGGAAAGAAACTAGAGCTTTGTGAAGGGTCTTTTCTTCCAAAAATACAGCTAAAAAAAAGACTTATACTGCAGTTAGGTTTCTTTTAAATACTCAGGGCTGAAAGATACAGGGTTTTCTTTCTTTCTTTTCTTTTCTTTTTTTTTTTCTTAATTTCAACAATGGGGGAAAAATGAGTTCCTTAAAGCAATGCAGCTGAACAGTTTGTCCTGCTTAAACGCATGCTTTTAATTTCAATTATGTAAGGCACCTTGCAGTGTTAGCAAAATGTCTCTTTGTTAGCTATATGTGTATCGCCATGGGAAATTACCAAACTGTCACAAGACTCGCTGATTAAAGAATAGCCTGCCAGAGTGTGTGTGCCTTTGCCCAGTGTGACTCTTAGGTATTAGGCTAAGGAAAACAGTTTAACAAAATGTAGTGTGAATCATTCCTGATAAGTGAATAAAGCATTGTGACCAAGCAATCAGATTATTCACTTATCAGGAATCGACTGTACTGATAGTTTGCCTGATCGTTTTTGTTCCTCATCTCTGTTGTAGTTTCACTACTTTGCTGTGTTCTGTTTTTTCTCTCATGCTCTTAGCAAAATCACTGGGAATATCCCTTCGTGTGATCATGAAACGTGCTACTGAGTAACAAATAAAAAAAAAATTAAATATAAAAATGATATCTTAACAAAATCTATGCACTTGCTATCAGGAACACAATACTGGATGTGTCTTATATATATTGAACTATAATAGTATTCGATTTCTTAAATAAAGCTTAAGAAAGGATTCTGTTGTCTGTAAAATTTTATGAGAATTAAATGGAAAAAAAAAACCTGTTTCTAGGGTTGGGCGCTTTTTGTTATATGAAATCTTCCTGGGTACATGGTCTTTAACCATGCCCAGGCAAATGTTAACTAATTCGCTTGATATTTCATTAATAACGGAGACTGAAAATTAGGCTTACTGAAATCTGTGGGGAGAAAAAGTCTTGCCATTCAGTGACTTGCAACAAAAGATTCTAAAACACAGAAATTTTTATCTCTTTCTGTATTTGCAGAAGCAAGTGGGCTTGGTTTTGCACTAAAGTCAAAAAATAGCTAAAATATGTGAATCAGAAAATGCCATAAAACAATACAATACCGTACTTTTTGGTATATGACTTTTTTTCCTCCTGATTCTAGGTAGGTTTACAGTTAAAAAATGAAAACCCGTATGCTCAAAATTCCACAGATTCCACACTGGAGGTCAAAGCATCTTTTTGGGGAAGATGTGTGGCTTACTGTACGTTTCCTGTATCTGAGCCTTTTCTTAAAAAAATATTTTCACATCAAAACCTGTGAACTAAATGGGAATCAAATAGGTAAAACTGTTGAGTACACTGAAAAAAATTATTCCTTCAATGGCTGTACATTTGCCACAAAATTGTAGATTTTAAACAATCTGATTTTTATGGAAATGCCCATAATTCTTGTATTTATCGAACTTTCAATAATGTCAGCCTTTGGCAGAAAGATCCAGGAGAATGAGGGGAGGGGAGGGAGAGGGGTTGCTTTCTTTTTTTCTTTTGAACTGCATTACTGCCTCACTTTTCATATGCCATTATATTATCTGAAAAAAAAAAAAATTAAATTGTGGAAATCTATCTGCTGCTTGTATCATTCTATTCATGCATATTTAGTAAACTTTACTGAGCTCAACATCCAGTGGCCAGGTGCATCAGCCTTGTAAGCCAAAAACACTGCTCCACCAGAGAGGTCACAGGGAAGATTGGCCTTGGTGGGCAGCAGGATGGTCCTGGCCATCCCACATCAGCACAGAGATCAGGTGAGAACCCTGCCCTGGTTTTCAAGGGCTGCTGATGTAACATAAATATTAAGTAACTGCAATGATTAGCTCATATTTGTATTCCCTCTGATTTTCCTCATTAGCAGACTTTCTTTTTTTTCCATTAAAGGGAACTGGAAAGTTGCAGTCATTTTCTGAACCATTTGCCCCTGTTGATAACCTAATTGTTTTACATGAATGCTAATATTTCCCTCTCACACATTTATATCTATCAGCTAAATCAGCAGTAAAGTAAACTCTTCTGGGATACATTCCTATATCAATTAGCAAGGATTTATGCTCCAAAGCACCATTAGCATTAATGGGAGTGTGCTCTTTAGCATAAACAATTGGCAATAGGTCTGGTGGACTTTATTTCATAAACAAAGGAGCATTTGAATCTTAGAGACTTGTTTCCTCAAGATGGCACTTCAGGGAGTGATGTCCCAGCCTCCCCGGCTGCTCTGGGGACGTCTCACTCACAGGACATGCATAAATTCCTGAGCTGCCAGCAAAAGGAGACAGTGTCAGTTTGGAAAGTGGGCTGACTTTTGGCACAAAGTTTTGCTGGTGTTTTCCCTTCTGAAAACCTGCCTGAGAACACACCAGGCAAAATTTTCAGCGTTTTATCTCCTGTCCCTCCGAACAACGGCTTGAGAAATTTCACTCTTAGCGTTGCATAGTACCTCAGGATGGAGACCACGGAGGGGAGGGAGGGAGGGCATTTGGAAAGAGGCAGGAGGAAGAGCAAAGATGAAGCCCTGTAGGAAAGAAACGGGTGGGTCTATCAGCTCCTTCAGCTGTCAGCCTCACAGCTCCATGGCTTTCAGTAGAGAGATAGAGGGGACCAGTAAATCACCAAGTCTCACCTTTCAAATGTTTGATCATGAGGTGATCACGGGGTCACAACCAAAATATTTCAAAAGTCCACCACTTCCCAGAGCTGCACGATCTGCTGAATCCCTGCCCATGCTTCTGTAGATGTTTTCTCTGTAGGTTTTGGCTCTGCTCAGTTCTGCTACATTTAAGAGCCCTTCTGCATCTGCTGTTTCCCCCCAAAGGCACTCATAAGCTGGTCTCGAGTTGCTTTTCATCCCTCGTTCATAAAATAAATATAACATGCTCTGGAAGCATCTACACACAATAGTGGTTTTTCAGTCCCTGAATAATTCGTGTGCTTTATTTCTGCAACCTTTTCTTTTTTTCCCCAACATTCTTTCTAAATTTGGGTTACCAGGGCCAGATATGTTATTTCAACATCAAGTGGTGCAACATGCAGAAATTTAAAATTTCATCCCTACTCCACTCCTCTGAACGACACAGTCAGGGATTGCATCAGTCCCTGCAAAAAAAAAAAAAAAACATGCAAAAGCCACAAAACACCATATTGACAGAATTATTTGGGGCTGCCCCTTTAGGATGCTGAAATCCCTCTGGGATGCTTTGCACTCCGGGTTCCTGTGTGTGCAGTCTGCTTGCCTGTTCTTCCACTTGAAAGCTTCCTTACAACCACACTGAGAGCATTTCTGTATAACTCCTAGTCCCCCCCAACATTTTCCAATGTTATCAGCAGTTTTGATATTTACTTCCAAGTCATTAGTGGAAATACTCAATAGCATTCAGACCCCCTCTGAAAAAAACCACTCTCCTACAGTGAGTCTCCTTTGACAGTTTTTTTGTTGACATGTCAACCCATTCTTAATCCATTTTATGTGCCTTGTATTGATAGGGTAGAATGCTATTTTTTTAATCAGAATCTGTTGTGCTGTCAAACATACAAAAGTCAGAATATATTCCATCTTTGCAATTACTTTTATCAGCCAAAACCTACAATCACATCAAAGAACGAAATCCAGTTTGACAACCCTTCCTCCCTTAAAAAACATGTTGATTGGCATTAATTGTTTACCTCATTTTTAATGTCTTTATACCCATATCGATATGTCCATTATTTTGCCAAAGTAATGTCAAACTAGCCAACCATCGGCTGGGCCATCCTTCTTGTTTTTTATCAGTGCATGAGAATGTCACATTTCCCATCCCATCTGGGATTCTGCTGGTGTGCTTAAATATTCCTGAGAGTCCATGGCAATGGATGAGAGCTCTCTGTCCTATTCTCAGCCTCAGCTACGTGGGGCTACCACTTCTTTAATAAAATGGTAGCTAAGCAGGTTGTTACAGAGTAGGACCAGAAACCCTTTGTATCCTTCTCCTGGCATGTAGGTATGTGAAAAAGGAGAATTTTGGACATTACCCCTCTTTCTACAGCATGACTAGAAGTTTCCCCATCTCCAAAAGCCTAAGTTCAATGATAAAATAAACATACCTAAAGAAATTTTTGCAGTTTTCCTGCCCTTCTCACTCAGGTAAAGCTGTCTATTTAGTGTGGAACCACAAGGCACTGCATGTTTGTTTATATGTGATATATTATTTAAAGGTCAATAGGAAGCATGTGTGAAGGTAAAACACCCTTTCATTCACCATCCTCCTCCGAATAGATACAGCTGCTTTCATGGGTGCACATGTGAGTTCCAGCCCTGTGGCTTTGAAGGTGGCAGCAGAGAAGAGTCAGTGCCACCTGAGCAGTGGCGGATACCTGGGGCCTATTAGAGAAGAGAGGTCATTTGGAAATCAGAAGAAACCTTAATCAAACAGACCTGATGCTGCAGCAGCAGTAACAGAGGAAGGTGCTGATCTGTGCCACAGCACAGGTGCTGTTTCAGCCCGTGGTGATCCCATACAGGTGTCTTTCACACAGGCCACAGAGCTCTTGGGATACCAAAGCATCTCCTCAGGAATCTCAACCTCAGCCCAGCAGACACGAGCTGCTGCTTTACCCTGTAGCCATCTCCACTAGTCAGGGTACCAAAATGCATCCTGCAGACAATTATTCCCACCTGAAGCAGTGTGCCAAAGACCAGGCAGTGAGGGAGCTCTCTGGAGGTGCTGCTGACTTTCCAGTGGCTATAAGAGGACAACACGAGCAAAACAGAGTTTTGTCAGCAGAGATTTCAAGTATTGCCCCCAGTGCCCAAGGATACCCTGCTGACTGCATAGCTGCAGCCACTGCAAAGGGCAGTGGTGGATTGATGGCTGGACTCTGTGATATTAAAGGTCTTTTCCAACCCAAACCATTCTATGGTTCCAAGGGCTTGCAGACACGATGCAGGATGAATAGGACATTTGTGACCTCCAGCTCTCCTACGCCATTTCAAGGGCTCTAAATAGTACAAGCATAGGAGTCTGGTGCATCCAGATACTCAGCTAAGGATCCCTAAGCTTAGAGGGATGAGTCTGTGAGCTGAATCCCACTTTAAGGCCTATATTCACTTTCCTAAACCTGGGCCATGTTGGATACTCCAGGGCAACTCAAATGGCATTGATTCCTGCATTTATTAAAGAAAAATTGAGCTCGAGGGGTCTAATTTGTAGACAGCTGAAGGTGAAATTCAGTGAATCCTATTGTTAACAAATGAGCCCCAGGTGATGTCCCATAGGCCCTAAGTGGGAATTGTTCCATACCAATAAAAACACCAGCTGCACTGGAACTGCATTTTAGGGGATAGATGTATGCAGAATATCCTTCTGACAGGAAAGCCAGACCCCTGAGGGCTTGTACTTACGTGATCTATAGAGCGCCTCTGGCATTAGTTTCATCCTATTCAGCTTTTGGCCTTGAGGATCCCTAGGAAATGATCACTTACATTTCTTGTGGGTGTGGCAAAAGTATCACATAATTGGTGATACTTGGGTCTCTGATCCTGGTGTAACCGTGCCACACACTTTAGCATCCCATACCCCCAGACCATGGATCCTCTGTTCAAAAGAATGATGAAATAAAAAGCAGGAAACTTCCCAGACTCGTTGGGCAATTTGTTGCACTACTTGACTGTCCTCATGGTGAACATGTCTTTCCTGACATCCAGCCTGAACCTCTCTTGTTGCAACTCATGCCTCTTGCTTCTCACACCTGCCAGATGCCACTGCAAAAAGCCCTGCTAGAACTTCTTGAGACGTTCCCCAAAGATACCAGGGCAGTGTGCTGCTCTTAGGTGCCCCCAAGCTGTCTCTGCTCCGGGCTGAACAAGCTCAGTCTCTGCTGGCAGCTTGAGGCTGCCCAGCCATGCTGGTGGCCCTCCCCTGAACTCTCTCCAGTTTGTCCATTACCCATATGTACTGGAGGCACCAGAAAGCAGATGCAGCATCTAGATGTGGCACAGCACATGACTTAGTAGGTAGGGTTTTTGTGGGGTGGGAGGGTGATGATCACTTCCCTCACTGTCCTGGCTCTGCTGCTCTCCATGTAGCCCAGGATGCTGGCTTCGTTTGCTGCCAGGGCTCACTGCTGCCTTGTGGTGACCTCCCACCAGGACACACACCCACCCCTCGTCCCTTCCAGCAGATCCTCCCCAGCCTGCCCGTTCACAGCCCCAGCCTGCCCATTTACAACCTTTACCACTGCAAGCCCCTCTTCCCTCCTGGGCGCAGGTCTCTGCATTTGTCCTTCTTGAATTTCACACATTTCCTGCTGGCCCTCTCCTCCAGCCTGCTGAGCTTGCTCCGAATGACAGCCCCATCCTCGGTCATCCCTCATCAATTTTGGGTCATCTTCAAAATTCACAGGATGGGACATGGAGTGGTGTGAAAGATGAACGTTGCACTTGCCCTTGGTTGCACTTCTCCTTCTCCATGTGGGTGAATCCAAGGCCAGTCAAGGCTGAGGAGAGCACATTATGGTAGCTCACCCACTCCCCTCTCCCTTTACTTTAAAATGAAAATAAAATAAAAAACGAACTCCAGAAGGTGCTAATAAAGGAGAACAGTTGTTCTCTAGCAGGCACATGTAACTAGCCACACAGCCCATTCTGAGCACACCCTGGGCATCAGAACTGGGATATCTGCTCACCATCCTGCTGTGGAACCCTCTCAGGCAATGCTTCACTGGTCCAAACACCTACCAGAGCTTGTGTGTGTCCACAACAGTGACAAAGCTGTGGCTGCAGCACGTCCAGGATGGCCAAGATCCTTGTGCTTGCAAGGGACAGGAATCCACCCCCTCATCCATTTCCTTGTCAGCCAGTGTCAGTCTGCTGCAGGCAGCTAAAAACATTCTTCTTTTCCACAGGCATGAGCACAACTTGTGGCACAAGGTTTTGGGCCTCGTGCTCTCCTGTCCTGAACCCTGCTGTTTTTGCAGTTCACCTTTCTCCCATACACCGTCAGCAAACCTCGGGTTTCCAGCAAACTTGTGGGTGGGGAAAGGGGAAATAACAGCACCACTCAGTCAGAGTGAGATCCTGCTGGCTAGAAAGGTGCAAAGACCTTGACCAGTGGATGTGCAAGGAGACAGAGAGGTCATGTAGGACTCTTTCTCCTCCCCTTCCCACATCCCAGGTCCTTGTCCCAAACAGTGGCCATACAAGCCTAGAAAATTAGGTGGCATAGGCAGATCTGCTGTCAGTTAAATTATTTTTCTTTTTTTTTGCAAACGCCATCTCCCAAGCCAGTGGATCCCATGGTCATCTTCATGGGCCTTACACAGTAAATATTATCACAAATTCCCATGTGAGATGTCCCACTTGTCTATCTCATTCCAAGCACCTTCTTCATGACTGGAAATGCTTGCTTACTCGACAGCTTTCCTTTATGCCAAAATACACTTCCCAATAAAAAGAAAAGCCTAGCACAGTCCCATCCCAGCCCATGTACCTCCCTTTTATTGTTCCTGCTTCCTGTAAAAGAGTTACAGCTGCAGCCAGCTTCTGAGCACCAGCAGTGGGGCTGGGGGTGGGCTGGGCAGTGCAAGTGCTACACACCGCTACTGAAATTGTATCCACAGTTGTGCCACAGCCTGACTGTTTGTATCTTCAACATCTCAGCAAAATGGCTTGTCACTGGGTCAGAACGTAATTTCTGTGCCATAAATCACCTCCTGCGCCTCCTGCAGGAACAGATGCCAGCCATAAATTCGCTCTTGGTGGAAGAGAGCTCCTGGTTGAGAGGTCATGTTCCCAGGTGTGAATAAATAAAAAGTTCACAACTCACAGAAACAACACCAACAGGCTGGATTGTGGCTTTGCATGGAGGGCAAAGAGGATAAATAGGAGGGTTCAGAGTGCCCCCTTCTCCTCCAGACTCATTTTCTTCAGCTGCTTTAGCCTTGCTGTATTCTGTTAACATCTGGCCACCTCCCTGTTTGCTGACTGCTCTTCACGTCCTTGCCAAAGTACAGAAATGTTCCTCCCTACAGTCCCAGGGCTGTGGAGTTCAGCCCGAGGGATTGGTGCCAAAATGCCTACTGCAATGTAAGAACTGAACCCTCTGGTTCAGTGAACTGAATTTCTTGGTTGTTTGAGCATCCCTGTACACTGGGAATGTGGAGACGTATCACCAGATGTAGGGCAGACCTCAGCCTTACCAATTATGTGGTGGAAGAAACTGCTCATTCTCTGCTGAAGGAGGGTGAGGAAGGGATCCTGGTGCAGAGACCTGGCTTTAGCATCCTGACTGAGATGGACACAGAGCTCTGGGTCATGCCTTCTGCAGATAAGGAGCCCTTGTGCCCTAGGAAAGCACTCCAGCACTTGCCTAGAAATTTGTGATCTTCAGCTTTCAAGGTATAAAGAAATAAATAAATAAAAAAAATCCCACCAAAACACACCCCTTCAAACTGGATTTTGGGCAGCAAAATCCACTTGTGTCCTTGGGAAAGCAAGTTTGTGAGGAGCATTACCATCAGTGCTGGAAGTTCTGCTGAGTTCTGCTTCTGCATAAATGCAGGACTGCGTTCACCTGGGCAGCTTTCACCTGCTGAAGGCTTTTTTGGGCACCCAGATGGCCGCAGGGTTTATGTTCGTGGTGCACTCACTCATTTCACGTTCTGCTGCCCAGCCGTGCCTGGGGAACTGCCTGTGCTCTGCTGCTGTTTCAGACTGACAGGCATCAAAGGGTACCTTCTTCTGAGCAGAGCACTTCAAGACCCCAGGAGGAACTGTGTTATGCCTTCCCAAATTAATATGCAAAAGTAAGCAGCATGAATCAGCCACGGGGCACTGCAGCTCTCCTGTATCCCTTTTACCAGCAGCTTGGATTTTATGCTTGGAGCATTGTTCTTTCTCCATTCCTTGCCTCTCAACTGGTCCTCTCTCATCTAGTTCCCATTCCTTTTCTTCCTATGAGTAATTCTTGGTCTCTGCTCTGTATTCAACAAGTGTTTGAAATGAATGAAGGAGGTGATTAATTATTTAGGATTGTACAAGGGAATCTAACTAGGTGCAGTGGGAAGGAATTAAGCAAGTGAGACATAAAGGCTGAAGATCAGGAAAATATTTCCTTAAAGTGAAATGTAATAGAGGGCAAGCCTGCCTCTGAGGCAGCACGGGAAGTTTCTCCTCCCATGGGATTTAAGATTGCAAAGAGCAGAAAATGGTCTTTAAGAGGAATCCTTCTGGGACAAGGTTAGCCAGCCCAAAAGACTACATTTGTCTATCCCTTCTAGGCACAATGGTGGGACACCGTGTGTGAGAAAGCACTGAAACGAGAACACAAAGAGATTTATTCATGCTGCAAACTTAAAATGCAGTGGGCAACTTCCCTTCAGCGCAAACAACTCCTTTTATAACCTGTTTGAAGAGATTTTTTTATATCTCCTTATTACTCGAGTAATTAATTTTCAACAACGAATGTGAGAGGACACTGCATTAACACAGCAGGTAAATTTGGGACAGAAAAGAAAGAGCACTAGCCCTTAAAATGAGATTTATTTGTGAAGACTACATCTAAGTTTCTAATGGCAGTCTGAGCAAAATCAAGGTTTTCTGCTTTCATTTGCTGAGCTGTCTCCTTTCATTACAGAGTGTCCTAGCACAAACTGATCTGCCACACTCCTGAATCCTTTTATCTCTCATTAACTCTCCTTTTTTTTTTCTCATTGATCACTTCCTTCTCATGCAAAGACTTGATATGTTTAACCTTCATAATCTTCCTACTTTGCAGTTGTGGGTCTGTAATTACAGGCTGTTTGAGGGTTCAGCCAGCAATAAATCAAGTTGTGCTAATTGAACAAAATCTTGTACAAAAACATTCTCACTGAAGTGGTCATTTTGCCCTTTTTTTTTTGGAAAAATTTACAGCTCAGGAATAGCATGCAAACTTATTGTTTATATGTGTCAGGATTATTTTCAGAGAATCATAGAATCATTAAGGTGGAAAAAGACCTCCAAGGACATCAAGTCCAACCTTCAACTGAATACCACCATGCCCACTAAAATATATTGTGAAGGGACACAACTACTCAGTTTTTTAACACTTCCAGGGACGGTGACTCTACCACTTCCCTGGAAAAGCTGTTCTAATATTGAGGTGAGGACTTCCTGGTATTCCCAGGCACAGATTGTGCCTTCAAAACTCCAGTGCTCCAAAGAGCTGGCAGCAGCTTCAGATTCCCACAACCATAGGCCAAGGAAGCAAGGAAAACAATTTTACATCAATTTTACAGTACAGAATCCTGATGTTTCAGAGCTGGAAAAGCCCCAAAGGGACCGGGGGGATGCAGAAGTGACACAGGGAGAAGGTTTCTCACCACTTTTCCTTTGTCTCGGAGGGTAATGGCTGCATATTGATGCCAAACAATATTGTGCAAGTTCTTTAGTTTAGCACAATACCTCCTGCCTTGTTCTTTGTCTGTTCTCCTGGATAAATCAGTTGACTCCTCTTCCAGATCCTCAGCTGGAATTTCTCAGGGTACCAGCAAGCCAAACAAAGCTTCTGTGTGTTGCAGTGGTTTCAGAATCCTACCCTCTCTTAATTTGTTCTTCTAGTAGTTAATGTCCACCAAGTCTGGTCTCTGTTTTGCCCTGTGGGTTATGAAAGTCTCATTTGGAAATGATTTCAGGAGGCATCCTGTGGAAGCAGAGGGCTTTGCCACACTGACCCTCAAAATTTTATTTATGCTTCTGGTGATCCTTCACTTCCAGGCTAAATGTTGCAGCAAAGTGACAGGATCCAGTAGAGGATAACCAAGCCAAAGCTCTTCCTGCACACTGCCATTTTTAGAGAAGCAGTTTGAGACTGCCAGGACACATCACCCAGGTTAACTTCACAAGCTGCCATCACTAACAAGCTCCTCTTTGGCCACTGTGCAGCACAAGCTGTTCAATGCAGAGGGGCTTGTGGCCAACCCGGGCTTGAACAAACAGCTGTAATCTTCAGCAGCTACTTGTATACTTCAGTGTCCCACGGATGTCTGAATGCCATTTTCCTTCACAGAACATCGAGAAATAACAGTGGGAGAAATTCTGTATCCCTGAAAAAACTTCTTAATGGTGGCTGGTGGGTAAATTTCTGGAGAAATTTTTATGTGCTTAGAATTAAAGAGAAGTTTTAACAGGATTTTGGAAAGAAGAGATTTTGTCCATGTAACATTTCAATGAGCAAAGTTGTGCCAGGAGAAAGAAGGGGAAGGTTAACAGTAAAAAGCAGCAGCTCTCAACTGAATTTAAAAAAAATAGAACAAGTAGATTCTGTGAAAATATTTAATGTCTTCTTACAGTGAAAAACCTGAACTGAGTCTTTCCCTTTTCTTTTTGCATTTCTCAATAAGCATATGATAATTTTTTTAATGTTTTTCTCCATAGGGTGTTAGTGTTATTAAGTGATGCTTGTTCCTGAGCTTCTGTTTTCCAGACCCCACCATGAATGCTTTGCAGCAAAGATGTGCCAAGGCTTACATTTGACTCTGTAGTGCTCAAAGACTCCAAGTTCTCATTATCGCTATGGCAACTATTAATCATTCATTTGTTGTAACATAATAAATACATGCCCTCAACTAGAAGGCATGTTACAAATCACTGGAGTACCCTCAGAGCTGCTCTGTGCAGCTCTAGGTCACCCAAAGGAAGGCACAAGTACAGCTCTGAGTATGTCAAAATGTTGCATCAAACCTTGTGGTTTGGGTCATCAGCAGAACAAAGTAATCAAGCAGTCAGTGTGGGCTTTGTGTGATTTCTCAAAACAATAAATGCTCATGATGTAAGGCATTTGCTCTAAAATGTGGAAGCTCACAGGTCTGATAGTCACACACGTCTCTGCCGTGCCCTGGGAGATGGCAAGGTGACCCAGCACACCACCTCCGAGGAGCTGGATCTGTCTCACAAGAACAAGATTTGGGGTCTTGGAGACAATACAGGCACATCTGCAAGTATGGATATGAAAAAAGGCCTCAGGGAGGGAATTTCTTTAGCCCTCGCAGTACTTTGTGAAGATTCTCTTTCTCATGTGAAGAATTTAAAACAATGCTATAGTTTTGTAAACTTTTCCACCTGCACCTACTTCTCAAGGACTGTTGTGGCTTCAACCAGAAAAACATCTAGAAACGGATGTCTCAGAACTGGAGCAATCATCCCAAGGAGTGGGTGTCCGAGTGACCAATCATTTTATGCCATTCAACTCTCTTTTACGTGTTAACATATAAAAGTTGTTCAATCTTCCATTAAACTCTCTTACTTCGGATCAAATTCGTGGTAGCGTGGACTCTGTCAACTTTACCTATTCGGGCAGCAACAGCGACTTCAAGGATCTCCATCCTCCAAAGCAAGGCCAATAAGATTTTTTCTTGGGCACAGAGCGACACTGACAGGGCTACACCACATCACCCTTGGAGGTACCGTGGAGGTACCTCTGCTGTGCCACACAGCACGAGCACGTTCCCCGTGAGGTCACAAACCAAGAGCCAGCACAAGGCATCCTCTGCTCTCCTCTCTCCTTTCCTAGCCCCAGCTGGCTCTTCCTAGTCACCGTACCAATACCAAGAAAAGCTTGAGGACAACATCTGTAAAGACATTTGAGCAGCCACATTAATGAAAAGTAAAGGTAGCTCTCCTGGCCCCACTACTACACCAGTGCCCACAGCAAAGCCCACCCATTTCCCTTCCCCTTGCCAAGAGCAGCTGAGGCAGACTGCTCCAGGTCCCTTCTGCCTGAGCACAGCAGCCAGGGTGAACATTGGTCAGCAACTTGACTCAGCTTTCCCATGGGATGCCTCATGGCCCCCAAACATTAGTGGGGCAAGGGTGTTGCACTTGGACATGAAAAGAACCCACGCAGACACATTGTCAAGAGGGAAGCAGCAAAGAGCTGGGCCATGACCCAGAGTCTTTATTATATAAGTTCTTAGAAATCACGATGGATTGAAGGGAGAAATTACTACCCCTCCATCACACTGGTTAAAGGAAAAATCTATCAAATGTCTCCGCCTAGGAGAAATGGAATGCGAACAATAAAGCACGGTTAGCAAAACATGGCTATGTTTACAGAAAGTGCGTGAGAAGCTCTTACAGAAAATGAAAACATCGAGGAACTGCAAAACTCAGGGCAACACAGGGGCGCCCCATTCCTATTTCAGACTGTTCCTATTCTCTCTTTACAACATGATGCTGAGGGTGAGGTCAGAGCCCCAGACCAAGGGGTAAGAAGATGCCTGAGGGTGCAAAGCCTGGTAGGAACACATGGGAGAACTGGTCCAGTACTATTTCCAGAACCTACACTGAGTCACCATGGCAGCTATGCCCAAAAGCCAAGGGACTCTGCTGAGTTACCCTGGCAGCAGCTCCTGCAGCCAACAAGTATGGCCAAAGTGACTGTCACCATAACAGACCAGCAAGTGTTACTGGCAGCTGGAGACTCCCAGCTGCCTGGAAAAACCTTAGCCCTCATCCTGACAGTCCACAGTAAAAAGTAAAAGCCCCCACACAGCATCACTTCGTCTTTGGATTCTTTTGAAACAATTAATGATTTTTTTCCTGGATCAGCATGAACTTTGTACAGCGAGAACAGGCCTAAGGCCATCATTTATACAGGTCACTGGCACTGACAGCTGGCGCCAGCTTCAAAAGGCTCTGCAGTATCAGTAGCGATGGTATCCCAGAGTATCTCCTTTGCTCCGTAAGGGGAATTGATTATTCACTTTTATTTGGTACTTGTGAGATCACATCTGGAGCCCTGGGACAGTTTTGGGCCACCAAGAGCGTGGTCAGCCAGTTGGAGTGAGTCCAGTTTGGTTATTGTCCAAGATGCTGAGGGAGCCAGAGCACATGATGTGTGTGGTGATACTGGGACAGAGAGTTTGTTCATCCTGGAGGAGAGACAGCTTCAGGGGAAGTGGGGGAGGATGAGATCTTACCACTTCATTCAACAACCTAAAGTAGATAGAGGCAGATGTTCCTCCTACAACAAAAGGACAAAAAGCTACATGGACAGGACAGGCATGAGAATTTGCAGGAAGGGCAGTTCCAGTTAGATACAAGGAAGGTAAAGTTCACCATGAAAGGAGTTAAGGTCTGGAACAGGAGTCATGAGAGGAGGTGAGATCCCCGTCCTTGGAGACATTCAAAATTCAAGTAGGCATGGCCCTGAAGCAACCTGAGCTAACAGGGAAGTTGGCCCAGCCTTGAGCAGGAGGCTGAACTAGGACCTCACAAGGTCCTTTCCAGTCAGAATTGCACTGTGGTGCTGTGATCTTTTATTTAGGTGATTCCTACCTCGCTAATCCCCAGCAGCACATCACTGCAAACAGCAGCACATCACTGCAGAATACATGCTACTTAATCCACCACTCTTTGATCTTTAGGACTGGAGTCAGTGAGGGGATCACTAGATGAATCCAGCTCTGGAGAGATCTTGTCTCCAGAGATTTATGACAGCTAACTACATTCCTCTCTCAGTCTACATGGCATTTCATTTTCTTTTATCCTGTCCCCCGCCAAATCCCTGTGCCCAGTGTAGGAATTCTCCTCTGAGTTGTATAGAATCTGAAGTAAAGAATTCAAAGGTGTGTTAGTGCCACCAGGAAAGGCTTTAGAATTAGCTGGTTGCTGTACATCTGATATTCAGATTAATCAGGGAAATAATCACATACAATGCTCATAAATAGATGGATCCCGTGTTCCTAACAGAGGCTATACTTGCAAAAAAAAAAAAAATCAAAGGGTGGTTTGCATGTGAGAACAGCAGGCTTAGCGGGTGGAGAAGGAAAATCTTCTCATGGTATTTCTATGCAAGTCCAGCCTCAGCATAAGGTGATCACATTATGTATTTGAAAATGAAAAACTTCCATTTTTCTGAAGAAAGCTTTATCACAAGGATTATCTACAAAGGCAACACAGAGAAATGTAGCAGCAAGGAATAATGTGCCAGACTGGGTAGGAGCAGCAGCAAAGGGGCTCCGTGATGCCCGGCACAGCCGAGATCCGGAGATAACGGCCTCTTTAATCCATAAATGTTTTTCCATAACGCTCATAGCTGAACTACCAGAGCGCTTTCAAGTCATGCACCAGGCAATATGACTAACATCTGTCATGTTTTTCCTTTCATCCCGTCCCCAGGGGCAGAAGCTTGTGCAGTCGTGGGGAGGGGAAGTTAATTCATACATACTTTGGTACGCACGCATGTGACCCACGCACACGCACATGCTGACAAAATCTTCTTCCTTTAATTTGCTTTTTGTCTGTAAGGCAAAGAGCTAGAAGACGTACTTTCCACTAGAAGATGTACTTTCCACAACCGTCAGGGTGGAGATTCGCCACACATTTAAAAGCAGAGATGCAATTCTTTGAAGTTCTGAAATCCCAAGGTAGCACACCCAAAATTGCATCCTACAAGTAAAAGACAAACATTATCTTAAAAAACATAATCATCCCTCCTCCAGAAGTTCCAGCCCAGAATAACCTTCTCTGTTCTCAAAACAAAAAGAAACAAACAAGTTTTGGCTGCAAAAAGCAATGTGAGACGTGGTAAGGCAAGAGATGTAACAGTGTTCTATTCCAAAGCAAACACTCGATGCTTTTATTACAGTGAAAAAAAATAATGGGATACAGAGTGTACATGATGTAAACACCTTTAATGCAATTCTAATTTTATTGTTGCTTCAAGATCACAGATTGTTATGGCAACTAAAGAGGGAAGGGGGGAGGAACCTGATCGCAGCATTAATTTGATATCAGATTCATTTGTTCCACATATGTGCTTCAGTGCATGCATAATAAACAATCCTGGTTAAAGAAAAATAATATTGTAGCTATAATAATGGAATAATGTAGTATCCACTTAACCCCCAAGTCTGGTTAAAAAATAAAAAATAAAAAAAAAATTTAAATCCATTATGAGTATATTACTGTTCCAGCTGCAATCCAACACATTATAACCAGTAACACTAGTAGATCAGGAAGGCAAATTTTCAGAAATACAGTCTATTGAAGCACTGAAAACTGCTAAACTGACAATTACAGCAGTGTCCTGATGTCACAGCTGTAAACTCCAGGCAGGAGGCTCAGCAGCAGCAGTAGATCCCACCCCACACCCTCAGATGTGGGCACTGCAGCCCAAACGTTGGGATGGATTCTGCAGTGCTGATGTGCCTCCTCCCAAGGAAGGAGTAGGCAGCTCCTGGGTGCATTCCTGCCTGGATGGGGAGGGGGCATCCCACATGCTTTGTGAACCATGGTGGTTGAGCTGGGATTTGGTTTCTGAGACCAGAGAGAGCTCACTGCAGATCAGCAGCTCCCCAGTGCTGTTGGAGCACTTACCAGGGATGCCATAGAGCAGCTCAAAACCCTACATTGGCCATTAAAGCCAGGAACCCGAGCACACAAAGCTCCATCAGGGCTTGGAGTGACCTGGTCTGGTGGCAGGTGTCCCTGCCCGTGGCACGGGGATTAGAACTTGGTGATCTTTAAAGGCCCCTCCAGCCCAAACCATTCTGTGATTCTACGATCCTTCCCGAGAGTAAAAACTAACTGCAAAACCCTAAAATTTTCCACTAACCAGAGTGCCCATTCTGCCCAGAAGATCAATAAGTGTAAAGTGGAAAAAAGATTGAAGCTACTTAAATGAGGATTCTTAAGGGAACCATATCCATCTCTGATAAAGGGAAAAAAAATAGGTTGCATCAGAGAAATGGAAGATACAAGCTATTGCCCTCCAAGGAATGTGATGTCTGCAGTTTACCCAAACATAATTCTGGAGGCTTTGGGGCATGAAGTGTGGCTTCACTTTGAAAGGGACCCATTATTAATAGTGTCATGGGTTTCTGGGATTACTGTGTCTCAGAGGTTTATTGTATGTTCATTTGCTCTGTTTACTAGCAAAATGTTTCTCCTCCAGATTCTCATCTTCCAGGGCCGTAAATGCAGCTTAGGATCTGAAAGTCAAGATGAGCTCTTCCAGGGTCATCCATCAAGAGTAATAAAGTGTCTCCTGGAGGTTACACATGGGTAAGCAAGAGCACAGCCTGACAGCAGTGGGATTACACCGTGTGTACTACAATTAGAAATTAATGATCACTCCTTTCAGATAATGCAGAAGGGAGAAAAGGCTCCAGTTCCTGAGTCCTGTTAGCCCACCAGGGCTGAGGGCAGGAAAAACAGCACATGCTTCCCCAGACACACAAAGCACCCAGGCTCACCGAGGTGGGGACTTGCCTTTTCTGTGTCCCCCATTTTCAGAGGAGAGGTAGATTTTACTCATAACTCCTTTCTTTCAAGAGGTGAAAGTAGTAAGGCACGATGTGGCCTGAGGGTCAGAAAGATGAACACCCTGCTAATGCAGAGTGAATTAAAACATGAAAAATGGCTTCACACAATTGGCTAATAAATGGCAAAATGAGAAATTAGTTTGTTCTGTTCCCAGAATAGAGCCTCATTCAAATGTGAGCCTGCAGTGCAGCTTTGAGAAGCATCATCCTGTGCCTGGGAGCCAGGTAAGACTGTTTTAGTCCAGCTGTTCAGAATCTATCTGTATTATTCTTTCAGTGACAAAAAAGGCAACAGGTCTCTTTACAAAGGACTCCGAGAGTCAGCAATATTTGCATTTACAAATCATAAATGACCAAACCCAGTTCAACAGAAGCAGTGTCACATAGCTACCAGTCTCTAGTTCAGTGTGATTTAATTATTCCTAGCATCACTGCTTCATCTTTTTTTAAGCTGTTTTCTGGGTATTCAGATATGACAAAGAAAACCAATGTCATAAACTAACCACATGTTGTGTTCGCCCTCACTGGCACTTAGTACATAAGATGCAGCAGTAAATTCTTAATTAGCCAGAGCCCCAGACAGATCTTTTTATCCCCTCTACCGACCTGTCATCAGTCACCCCAAAGCAAGGAGACAAAGACTTTCAAAGTTTTTGGTGGTCAGGGCTGACTGACCTGCAGCCTTCGAAAAGGCTTCAGTCTTTGCAGGACAGGCCACCTCCACCAAGCTGATGGCACAAAACCTGTGCTCAGGCTTACACCCTGCCACACACATGATCTCCTAAGTTCTTCTGACCTGCCAGCATAATCTTTAATAACTGACATGTCATGCAGGGTTGTAGGAATTCATTTGCATGGTTGAACCAGCCATGACGGGAAGTGGAAACCTGACAAAACTTCAAGCAGGAAACAGGGTGGAAACAATAGGCTTCCTACAGAGGAGACCAAATTAGATAAGACAATGATCCTTTTGAGGATTGCAGGCCAGGAGTTGCCTTTATTTTTCATAAATAAACATGAAATTGGTGTGTTTATCCAGGTACTTGGATAATGTGGTTTTTTGGGTTTTTTTTTGCTCACAGACCATCATCCAGGGCTAGCAAGGACAGGTTGTTTGCACAGGAATTGAAATATTTGTCCTTCATAGTTCATTTCTCATTTGACATTTTTTATTCCTGATTGTTCTGCTTTAAAAGATAGAAGCATCCAGCCATGGAGAAGCAATAATCCCCAGCAACAGAGGAAGCTGATGACACAGCACAAATGGTGCACTTTGTGCTTGGTGCCTGGCATTCAGCAACACCACGGGAGCTGAATCCAAGGAGGGGTTTTGCACAAGCCCATTTAGCAGATTCTTCCAAATAACAAACATGTTTAAATGAGGCTCAGCCCAGAAGCAAGGCAAAAGAAATTAAAAAAAAAAATTAAAAAAGGCATCAAAAAAACCACAATCATTGCACAACTTCTCCCATTGGGATTTTGGCCATGGGGTCTTGAAAGGAGAGCCTCCAGATGTTATCCTCAGTCTTCTGAAAAAAGACCCTTCAGATCAGGAGTTCCAGTGCTGCCCACAGCCTCCTGATTTCTTAGGAACAATTTGAAAATTACTCCTGTAGTAAAAAAGTCAATGTCCTGGTCAAGTAGATAAATAACAGGCATGACATGTCCCTCTCCCAGGGGCCTTGCAGCATGAAGGGTCTCTTTATGGGTGTTATAAAGGGTATAGTTTCTGTAGTGCTGTTTCCCATTCTCCTATGGCTGATCTGTTTTCCTTACCATCTGTTGCTGTTCTGGAACTAGAAACCACATCCTAAAGGAGAAGTAAGACCAAGAAAGGATTCTTAGGCAATTTAAGCAAACTCAGATTTCGACCCCCATCTTGTCTTCAACATGGAAGTGAAACTTCTAAAAGGTCTTTTCCAGACAAAAACTGAGCCTCAGGAGGGATCTTCCCAATCCCATCACCATGGTGTTTTACAGTATTGCTGCCCAGAGCCGAAATGTGAATTCAGATGTGATTTTTGAACTTGGATTTGGTCACTTTTGACTACAATGCCACTTTTGATGTCTTCTTGATGGTACATTTTAGATGAGGTTGGCTTGACTGAGAGAGCAATCAAGCAAATGCAGTGAGCCCTCAGAGGCTGAATCTGCTCTTCTTTTCCACCCATAAGGTCCCAGTTACAAGCAGTATAAAATAATTATAACTTTCAATTCTGAAGTTGACTTTTACAGTGATTTTGAGTTTTTCTTGTTGAAGTTTGTAATGTTTAGATCATTTTGCTCTTTCAAGCACTTTCCTGCTTATGATCTCTCAGCAGCTTACAGTGATTAATGTAAGCTCCAGCACACTCTCATATGACAGAGGAGACACAGAATTACAGCAGTTTCTTCTTCAAGAAATGAAAATTGCACTCTCTAAGCCACTAGAATAAAGTAACTGGTGATGAACATTGACTTTAATGGCTACTGAGGATCTCTCACTCCCTTACTAAAATCCAGCCACTTGTCAGATGAGAACATATCTGCCACCCAGCCATCTGCAGCCACAGAGAAAAGCAGCTTGGAGATGGCTGTGTCAGGGTCACAATGCAACAGAAATGGAAGGTGACATTCAACAGAAGCAGCTTCCCTAACCTGAAAATTATTTTTACATTAAATTTTAAAATAAAATAAAAAATATACATTTTAAAAGGGCCGACCTCTTTCAGTTAGGAACAGTTCAAAACAAAATGTTTTCCCCAAGTTCAGATTAAATATTGGGAAAAGTAATTTCTTTTTAGATTCAATCAATTTCTGAAAATACTCTTGGACTTGCAGTATTTTCAGTGCAGTGGAAATGCTGCTTGTAACACCAACAGCCCAGAGATGAGCCCCAAGACACTCTGCAGATGGATGGGAAGAGATACCCCATGTCCCAAAGAACCTGGAGCCCAAAGACATGACTCAGGCAAAGAGTGGAAACAGATGGCAAAAACCAACCAGCTAGTCCAGGTTTCACAAATCCCAGTCTGGTGTGTCTCTTATGGAATCCCACCGTCTGATGTTTCTTCCTTTATTTCAGTTGCAAAGGACTCTCAGCTGGTACCTTGCATGGCCAGGCATGAAGTTAGGGCTTTAATTCCTGATGCTTCATTCTTTTGTACTATTACAATTGGCTCAGGCTTAGAATGAAAATAGAATCACAGAATGGTTTGGGTTGGAAGGGACCTAAAAGATCATCTAGTTCCAACCCCCTGCCATGGGCAGAGAAACCTTCCACTAGACCAGGTTGCTCCAAGCCTCATCCAACCTGGCTTTGAACACTTCCAGGGATGAGCAAATGATTTGTACTTAATGTGTTTGGCATTCATTCCTTCACCTAAAAGGTAGCTCAGGTGAGTTTTCTGGAAAATACAGCCTATTTTCTTTAGAGAAGTAAAAGCCATTATGCAAATCAGGGAGCTGGAGGACTTGTTTCTCCCTCAGCCTTGCAGATAGAGCCGACTCCACTGTGTGCATGGCTCTGTGGGCTGCCCTGATATCATCCCATTCATGCCCTGATATCATCCCATTCATGCCCTGACAAAACAAAGCCCCATGGCCATGGTTAATGTGGCACAGATTAAAGACATCCTTTGCTAGGCAGCTTTCATCCAGCACAGCAGAGCTCCTGCTGCCTGAAAGCAGTTGGGCAAAAACACCTTTAGTGACCCAGGCAATACCCAACCACCCCATGCACTCATTGCCCAGGGAAGAGACCTCTTATCTGCGAGGAATTGCATGGCAGGATCAGTTTAAATATGTTAAGTTCCCTCTCAACATAACCAAACATCACAGCTTGAGCCCTTCAGCCAGGATTTCCTGGATCTTTGAACATCCTGCTCTGGGCTCACAGGGAGGTGAGCCAACCCTGAGCCTCTGTGTGTTGCACAAGGGAACCCTCTGGAGAAACAGCACATCACTCTTCAGTGATAAAAGCATCTCCTGCCCTTCCTCTAGCTGTTGATAGATATGCAAAAACTATCTGCTCTGCATAACCAACAAGCAGGAGTTGTTTGGAGGACAGGTCCTCCTCTGGGAAGACGAGACCCCGAGATGCTGCTGGTGGCTGTGGGCTGCCCAGGGTGGCCCCCATCACTGGGAAGGGATGCTCTGCCCTGCCCAGGCTCTCTGCCACATCACCCAGAGAGGAAGCTCTCAGCTGTGGGAGACGTGCCGAGAGGCATCGATTTTTGAAGCCTTATGTACAGTCTCCTGCAAAATGGAACTAGTCAGAGGTGAAAGAGACTCCTCAACACAAGGCAAAAATAACATTCCCATCTCCCTCTCCAGCTGAGCCCAAGAAGGTCTGCAGGCACGTTGGGGCACCCAGCCTGGCACAGGAATCAGCCCCACAGTGGTGCAAGGGCCATGGTGAGTGAGACAGAAGGCACAGGGTGCTGGGCTCCTTGTGAGCCTAAGGTGGGGGATTCATGCCTGGAAAAAATGCAAATGGTTGTTAGAAGAGGTTTTCCATCATTTGCAGTAGACTTCCCCTCGTTGTGATGTTGCCCATTTCCTTTGTCCCAGAAGAGAGGTGGGCTCGGCCCCCAGTTCAGCAAGACTGGGAGAGCAGGGAAGAGGGGAGCTTAGTTAAAGTCTAATTATGGATTTAGTTGTCTAAGGCTTTTATATCAAGTTGGCCTTGAGGTACAAAGACTGGCTCTCAAGGATCTCAGAGGAGAGGCCATCCCGACTGATGGAGGCCAGGAGATGTTGGTTTGTCTTTGTGGCTGTATCAGAGTAAAAATGAAAAGCCAAGATGAACAGTTGGGATGGGTTTCAGCACAAACCAGCCTCCTGTGCCTGTGGGGAACCAGGCCAGCCTTCACTGCCTGCCCACCCATCCTCAGCCATAATGAGTGCAAGGATGGGACATGATTAGCCAGTAAAGACATAAAACATGGGTGTCTAGTGAAAGCTGAGTCAGGATTTGGCAATTCAGGGCTAACCACAGCCAGTGAAACATCTCAGGAGAAAAGCAGCAGAGGCGGTGAGGGCTGAAAATAATGAATGTGATGACAAGCTGGAGGGTGGGAACTGATGGAGAAGGTGATCTGAAGAACAGGCAACCAACCAGTCAATCTAAAGACAAGAATCCACTGGGTGAAATAAAGGCAGGAGCAGTGGAGGCAGCAGGGCAGCCAGTGTGAGACAGGAGCTGACAGGCAGGGCAGGTGGTCAGAGTCCAACTGGTCAGAGGGAGGCAGTTCCAGAGCACCAGTCTGTCATTCCCCTGGTATTTATTCCCCTCCACTTCCCCTTTGATTAAATAATTGCCTTTTCATCCAAAAACCCCTTTTGTCTCTGCTACTGGCAGCCTCACTGTTTATTATCTAACCCAGCCCTCCCTAAAGTGATCCCTCCCATCACTATCCACTCACAGCCTCTGCAGCTCACCCTGCATTCAAATGTTCATGTCCCATCTCATCCAAAGCCCCCAGTGCCCCTGAAACTCAACATGCTCCCATATTTTTCACTGCTGTGCTACTGGGACACCACTCCTCACATCACCAACAAGCTGTGCAAATGTGCCTCTGAATAAGGGACACATTCCTGCAGCTCCCACGTGTTCAGGGAGTCTCAGGCTTTGGGAAAAAGCAACATGCCCAACCCTCACAGCTCATCTTGGGTCCAGGGCAATGTGGGTACAGCAGCAGAACTTCCTTATCCCTATCCTTGTCCTTACAACAGAAAACTGCTGACAAAAAAAACCGAACAAAACCTAAGAGCAATTACCTGTGGTATTTGGGATAACGCACTCCCTGACAGCTGAAAAATGTCACAACCAACTCTCTGTACATCTGTGACAGAATAGCTGGCAACTGCTGCAGGTCACAGCCAACCTTTCCTGAACTCACGCTGGCCCCAAATCCCTGCCCACACATCCACACACCTACCACAAGAGCATGGGCTTGGAGAAGGGAAGAGATTGCACCCTGAAAAGGGCAAACAAGAAATCACAGTTTTGAGTAGAATCCAGTACAGAATTTGGAAGAAGGAGAGGAAAAAAAAAGAAAAAAAAAAAAAGAGGAAAAAGAGCACCCCCAAAGCTCACAAGTTTTTAATGTTTCCTTCTCTGAGATTTACTAATTTTCAGCTGTCATACAAAATTTGAAGACTCCAAATAGAAGCAATACCATCAGAATGATAAGAAAGCTCCCATGTGATCTCAAACTACTTTTGAGCAGGGACTGAACTAATTAGGGAAGCTTGTTTGTTCTTGGCCATGACAGTCCTAGAAAGAACAGCATTTAGGATTTTTGTTTGCTTTGGCCCCATTAATGAAAACAGAATCGTTTTCAGTGTGATTCACAACCAGCTTGTGAGTTTCTTGGAAAACAAGAAGGAAAAGATATGCAAAACTTTTCCTTCTGACACAGCTGGGTCTTCAGGAGAGTAACCAAGGCAAAGGCAGGACAGAGAAAGAAAACTTTAAATAAACAGAATTTTAAAAAAGTTTTCAAAATCCCTGTTGGGGTTGTTCTTAATGAAAGACGTCATGGCTCATTTTCCAAAGGGTGTTCTTGAAAATGCTCTAAACCCAGGTTTTCAGTCACTGGAAATTACTTACTTTCCATGTACTATTTTCAAATTCAAAAAGATGGAGAAGAAAACCACCCAGTTCGGCCATTTCAAGAGGATTTTTTTTTTTTTTTT
>VWZT01000384.1:1517702-1537593 GCA_013397055.1 Pachycephala philippinensis
TTTTTGGCACAGAACTCCATGTTTGGGACATTTGCCACGAGACTCTGTGTTTGGAACATTCAGCTTGTAGCTCCTGGCAGCTCTGGGAGCCACAAGGTGCTGCTCAGAACAAGATATTCCCATTTCTCAGCTGTGTGAAGATGCAACACCATGAGCCCCTTCTGTTACTGTGCTCCAGCATCTGGAGAAGGAGAGAGGGAAAAAACTGATTTTGTATAATGATGCACAGGCTCAGCACGAAGGAGGAACCGGGACATACATCAGGACCAGGGAAGAAATAATCTTTCAGCTGATGGTTTTCATTGGATAAGGAATATTTTTAATTCTCAGCAACTGAAAAGTACAATTTTTTTAATCCAAAGGGGTAAGAAACTCAGCCTTTCTCCTTTTTCTCAGTGAATTTTTTCTGGAAAGGAATATAGAAATTCCAGTGAATGTGTTGAAAATGTTCTATGTGACTTTTTGTTTTTTTAATTGTGGGGGGAGGTGTTGAAATGGAAGTTTAAAAAAATAAACTTACCACCTGTCTTTTCAGCTTGTGGGTGTCAAGCTTACAAAAAAATACTAACAGCAATGTCAAAATCATAGCCAAATTTAGAGCAAACATCACTTTTCATATGAACCAACCACATTATTATGCAACTTTTAAAAATGACAGATGATAGTTATTGAAAGTAAATTATAATGAGTGTTCAGATGGAAGTGTTAGGAAATGCATAGGCAAGCACACAACTTAAGCTTGCAATCTGTATGTGTTGAATGGAGGCTGTAAACTATATATTTTAAGTGAAATGAGAGTGAAATGTTCCCTAGAAGAGCTGAGCCCTGCGAATTAAATTAGCCTTTCACACGCTGAGTTCCTAAATAGATGTCAAATTTCATGTGTATGCACATATTATAGATAATTATAAAAAATTAATATTTAATTTCATTGAACATTTTATTTCATTAAATAATATGAAATAATATAAATATATCAGTGTGTGTACATAAATATCTGCATACACATATATCTGTGGATTTATTTTTTTAACGTATTTATGGGTGAACATGCACACAAACATCTCTATGAGTTGGTGGAGGCCTGCATCTTGTGCACATATGACTGGTCCTATTTTGACATAATGGATTTGCAAAATTGAGTGGCAAAGACCTATAAAAACGAACTCTGCTGCAAGGACAAATTAGCATGTTGTGAGAGCCCTGCAGAGGATATCAAGCATCCAGACGTTTCAGCCTACAATGTCCTGCAACAAAGAGATCGCTCCAATTGCCTGCAGTCATATTTTTTTAAAGATGAGAAACTAATTAGCAGCATTATCAGCATAACTTTATCAAAAATTCTGTATTTTTCCCAAGTTGGAGAATGAAGCGCACAGGGAAAACGTTGACTTTAACAACATAATAAAGAGTCTCAGTGGGTTCTCAGTATAATAATAATATCAATAACAAAAGCAACAATAATAGATAAGATAGGTTTTATCTTTTTCCATCGTGGTTGGTGGCACATCTCAGGTACCTGTATCAGTCTTTCTTCCTCTGGCCAGAAACAGAAAGAACTTAATTTAATCCCGCCCCAATTTACTGAAAATATTCAAAATCTACCTCAGGGTGCGTTATAGAGGGATGCAAGGACAGAGAGGACCAGTCTTGGTGGAGTCAAGAGAATTGAGAAGAGGTTCCTGGAGCAAACTACCCTCAGAGCTGCACGTTGTGGGGAACAAGCTGGGGAATGAACCTACACAAATGAACCTGCACCCGTGGGCACAGCACAGATGGCCCAGGGCAACCTGAAAATCAAACCATTGGTGTAGATGCACTTTCAGGCTGAAAAAAAAAACCAAAAACAAACCAACAAAAAAAAGGTGTCTTCTCCTGGTTTCAGCTGGGATAGACTTAATTTTCTTCCTAGTAGCTGGTACAGTGCTGTGTTTGGGATTTAGGATGAGAATAACGTTGGTGAGACACTGATGCTCCAGTTGTTGCTAAGCAGAGTTTACTCTAAGTCAAGGACTTTTCAGTTTCCCAGGCTCTGCCAGTGAGGAGGTGCAGGGCCAGGACAGCTGGCCCAGGCTGCCCAAAGGGATATTCCATTCCACAGGACACCACGCTCAGTATATAAACTGCAGGAGAGTTGGCCGGGGGGTCTGACCCCTGTCTGGGGACAGGCTGGATATCAGCCAGCAAGTGGTGAGCAACTGTGTTTTGCATCACTTTTTTTATATTTTATTCCTCTCTCTCTCTCCTCTTCATTACTGTTATCACCATTGTAATTATAAATGTTGTTATTATTATGTTTTAGTTTGTTTCAGTTATTAAACTCTTCTTATCACAATCCACCAGTTTTACTTTTTTTTCCAATTTTCCTCCCCATTGGAGCAGGGGGTGGGAGTGAATGAGCAGCTGTGAGGTACTTAGCTGGGGTTAAACCCCAAGAAGCTGGGGATAAACCATGACATCCTCTCTTTTCACTGTGATAAAAATGGAACAACTCCACGAACTATCCATCAACAACCCCTCACTCTAAACCAGGGTCATCAGAGATATCTAAAGTCCAGGGACAAGTAAACTTTCACAGCCAACCAGGAATTTCTAAAACACATCAATATTCAGTCCAGAGAAGTGTAAGCAGTGATAACTTACTCAGAAGAGCAGTTTGTTTTATGTAGCTTTTGTTTGTTGCTTGATGTTGTCAACTGTCATGATTTTACCAAGAAACTCACAGTAAGTGGTGCTTTTCCCGCTGGCCAGCATTCCTGGAATTGTATTTGTACTTTGTGTGTCATCGAAAGCTTGAAAATTTCAGTCCTGTGTGTACCTCTACCTAAAAAGAAGGCAAAAGCAGTTTTAGTTCTCTTTTTAATCTTCATTTTCAAGCCATTGTTGGGGTTCATGGGAGTGAAAAATTATGCGGGACCTGGTGTCACTGAGCACCCAGTAACACAGGTTTCCACTGTGGGTTTTAAGGTTTTACATGAGAAACCCACTCCCAAACTCTGCATACCATGAGCTGCAGAAGCCAACATAATCACTGCTGAAGGGCCAAATTATCCCTGCTGGCACCTTGTGCAGATGATCGAACCTCAGGCTCCAACAACTGGACTTGGGAAATGTCACAGAAGCCTGAAGAATAATAAAAACATGGAAATATCTCCTGAGGGAACACGTGTCACTCAACACTCCTGTCAAGGAAATTGCAGAAAAATTCCAACTGACAAACACACACACCCCAGGAGCAGCACCACCCCGGGTGACAAACCCATCACACCGGGGAGCAGTGACTGCTGCACCCCTTCAAACTGCGGCCTCACCGCCCCGGGGCAGAGCATTCACAGGAGACAAACAACCCCCAGGCCGTGCAAACTGCCACACTTCCTCCAAAAATACCCTTCCTCAAATCCCCAGATCAGAAATAGCCCTCACAGGAAAGGAACACCCCGCTCCTGCCCTTCGCCTCCCACCCAGCTGCCACCAGGAGAGAACTGGAGAGAGGAACCAAAGCTTCACAAGGAACTTCCCCATCCAGAGAGCAGAAGGCAGCTACATACACTGGACAGTGCCCTGGACTTCTGGGTGTTGTGTGACCTCTGAATGGAGTGAAATCAGCCAGGGAGAGTGTGTGTTGCCAAAAGTAATCACTGAGGTGAGGTCACTGCTCACACAGAAGCCCTTTCTCACTTTGGGACTCACCAGTTAAACTGAGCCCTCAGTCAGCACTGCCCGCAAGCGTGGCCAGGGATAGTGCAAGGACTTGAGCAAAGCACATGGATTTCTTCAACAACTTCTGTAGTTTTGACTTGTTCTTCTGTCCAAAAACTGAGTCTGGAAACACACCTGGTTGCACATCAAGGCAGAGGGAGAGCAAGGTTATAAAAATCACTGGAATTCTATGTAGCATCTATGTTGTACCTAAAATATTTTCATTGCAGATTTAATCAAAGCATCCTCCAAGCCCCGTCCATTTGGACTGTTTTACTTGAAAAACAGGTGTCGTGGTATGTCAATGTCAGATCTCAGCTCTGAGGCACCAGATTTAAATAACACTGTGGGATTTTGGTGCCTGGGTTCCCAACAGAGCCCACAAAGCAAGTCAGCTCCACTGAAAGTCGAGCTTGGGGCATGGGGCTGGCAGGTATGACATGAGACCTAAGCAAGACCTCTTGTTTTCTGGACTGACACCTGCATTGGGTCAAACAAATGAAGCCCTGACTGTCTGGTCTGCCCTGACTGTGCTGCTCTCTAGATCAGCTTCATCTCCACCGAACATAATGAGAACTAAAGACTTCAGCATATACAGAGAGACCTAATGTAGGTGTCACTTCGGGCTGAAACCCACACAGAGTTCTGGAACTAAAAGAACAATCCATCTTTTATTACCCATCTGCCTTGTAGGGAGAATTTTCATTTGGTCCATCTACAAAGATGGGAGAGCAGCCACAGGATGAAGATGGACATCAGCTGGGACAGCCACTGGCCAACAAACTGACAGGCATCACAGACAGATGGAAGTAGTTTGTGGTGATTATCAAACCAGCTCAGTGACTCCTGGGCCTGCCCAGAGACTGTGGCCAAAGCTGGGACAAACCTGCAGACTTGCTGATCTAGAATATGACTTTTGGTACGAGCAAAGGGTGTCTGTGCTGTGAAGAATGGGCTCTATCAACTGTGCAAGTGGTTCACATGGCCAGCAGGCTTTTTGCTAGAGCAGTGTAGAGCCCGAGGGATTTACCCTTCACTCCTATCCCTCTGCCCACCACAGAGCTCTGGTCCTGTGAGTAACAAAGGACCCACCAGTCACCAGCTCGAGGGTTCAAACACAGGCAGCTGCAGACCCTTCCCACTGAATGTTGTATGAAGCACTTGTACAAAAGCAGAGATGCTGCCATTCCTCCTGGCAAGTCCAGCAGCACACTCCACATATCGTGGTCATTTGTGGATGAGGCTTGAAGAAAACACCTGTGAAAGAGCAGAGGGACTGAGAGGTGCAGTGTTGCTGAGCTTGAAGGGACAGCAGCAAGGGCTCTGCTGAAACTTCACCCAAAATCTTCATCACTCCCAGGAAGGCTGGACGAGCTACAAAGAGGTGAGACACAGTTTCTTTAAAAGATAGACAAATGTTCAGAGGCTGTGTTGGGAAAGCTGGAAAGCCCAAAGAAGCAAGAACTACGAAGAGGCAATGGCCTTCTGGCACATGAAAACATGCTGCAAAAAGGCAAGGGACAGTCCGTTTTCCAGGTCCAGGGCATATAGGAAAAATTTTCCAGGGGCTGGGATAATAGAGAACTGGAATAATTTTTTCTGATGTTGAGAGGTTTATGGCCCTATCACTTTTGGGATTTAGAATAACATAGTCTATTTACACTACTTACAGTATCATTGTATTTACATGGGTTTATGTATTCTAATAGTGACTTGCCAGCAAGCTGCCTGGTTCTTTTTGAAGCTGTGCAATACTCATTTATCAAAGTATAGTGCATAAAAATGATGCCTAAGTTTGGAAAAAAGTTTTTGCATGTCCCAAGTGGACAACATTCTGCAAAATTCAGCAAAAAATTTGCAACTGCTTCTGCATTCCCTGTTCCAGCCCATCATTGCTATGAGTTATGGTAGCTTTGGGAATGTGGGATCTTTCAGCAACCTGCTCACCCACTCTGATGTGGTTCTTCACCTTGATAAATCTCTTTTCTCTTACACATACATATAGGTACACACATATGCACAGGTATCTTTAAAGGTCTTTAAAGTCAATCCCGGCAAGTGGAAACAAAGAGTATTATTTGAGATGGGCCTAACAGATTGGATTAAAAAAAAAATAAATTAAACCAGCAACAAACAGCCCTTGAGTGCCCGTGTGCCAACTTTAATCCCCTCGTTAATTAAAAACGGCCGAATTATAACCCCTTTCAAAAATTAGGTTTACAGCAGAAATGCCAAGTGAACAGACCCTTCAGCGCAGCATCCCTGCTGCCGCCTCCAGAACACAATCGCGGAACGGCAAAACATATTGGCACCTCCTGGATCCGCGATTGGAATGTTTGCTCGGTGCCGTCTCTCCCTGTTAATTGCTGTGTGGAAAGCGGTCCCGGCACAACCTCTTTATCTCGGAGCCTCAGAAGCGCTGCCGGCGGCCGCGCACTCCGGGAGCACGGCTTGGCCGCGGCTGCGGGCTGCGCTGCCAATGGGCGAGCCACCGGCCCCGTCCCTCCCGAAAGCGGCAGCTGGATCGCCGCGCCTGGCTCCCGGGCCGCCTCTTGGCTCTCTCCTCCGCTCTTGGCTGGCGAGGGGCTGTGCAACAGCTTGCGGCCTCGCTGGGCGGGATGGATGGATGCTGCCTGCCCGGCTGCATCACAGCCTCTCCTCGCCTGTCAGGAGAGGAGCGCTCCCCAGCTCCTCGCTTCCACCCTTCTCCTTCGGGTACCAGCAGCACAGCGCTGGAAACCTCACCTGCTCGGGAAACCTCACCTGCTCGGGAAACCAGACTGCTGTTCCCTTGCATCCTCTGATGTCCGTTTGTTCTTTACTTAAGTTAAGAGCTTTATGAAGCGAGGTTGCGCTTAATTATGAGTTTCGACAATGCCTTCTATGGTGCAACAGCACCCTGATATCAGCTATTAAAACCTGTCAGGCTGAAGGGAAAATGCAGTCTGTAAAATGGCTTCTGCCTTTGCAGATGGATTCCCTGTATGGATGCAGGACCAGGGGCCAGGTCTCCACTGGAGCTGTGCCAGTCCACACCAGCTGTCAGCACAGCCACAGAGGATCAAGTATTTCTGTGCCACCCCATCTCTTCATCACGACTGTCAGCTCAGGCCCCACCACAGAATGTTTATTAGTGGTGACAACAGCAAAGAATAGAAATATCAACTCTTAGGCTGACTTTCGCAAAGTCAGTAAGTAAAAAATATACAATTTTGTCCTCATAAAGGGATTAAATTTGTTGGAAAAGATATAGGGGGAAAAACCAAATCCTTGGGGCTTAGGGGTAGGTTTGCTTTTTGCTTAATGAAGGATTGGCAAAGGACTTACACTGCATGAAACCAGACATTGCTCTTGAATTCAGATGCTGAGAAATGAAGCAATCAGTGAAAGCACCAGAGAACTGGTGTATCCATAGGTCTGACCATGCAAAAGTTATAAACAACAAAGTGCTAAGGGTTGCTCTGTACTGAGAGACAGTCTGAAGTCTTTACATTTACATACCAGCTGTCATCAAGGTTTAACCAAAGTGTTTCCAATTTCTTTTTATTGTATTTTGTGTTGTGTTTATGTGTTGGAAATCAAGGCACAGAGCCTGCAAGTCAGGGTGAAAAAAAGGACAAAGACAAATTAAGTGAGGTGCCAGTGGAATTCAGGTGCTTAAATGCACAGAAAGCAATATTTAAACTCTCTGCTCTGCTGCTGTCTAAACTTTGAGATATCTAAATGCCCACAGTACAATTCTTCTCTGATCAAAAATTCCTTTATTTCTCTCCTCTAATTATTGTAAGTTAAATAATTCGCAATCCACACTGACGACCCTCAGTCCAAGCCCCTCCATCCCACAGCCAAGCCTTGCCATGCTCCAGCACCTCCCCTTCCCACCAAACTGGGGCCAGTCCCAGGGCAAAAGAGCAGAACTCCCTGTGTCCCTGGCTGTGGACAGCTCCTCCTGGTTGGAGGAGCTTCCCAGAGACCCCATGTTTGGGACTGAACAGGAGTTAAGGTCAATCTGCACAGTCTGCTCTTGGCAGCCACTGATTTATGGCATCACCCTGCTCCCACCTGGAGGCTGGTTGAGTCTGACTCCAACTCTTGTTTGGAGCCCCTAAACCCCAACCAGAAATGGAGGAGTAGAGATCTTTGGGTTTCCTGTTGGGGAGACACATTTGCAGGTGCCCCCTGGGGACTCCAGCCCCATCACTCTGCCTACAGCTGCAATGGCACTCGGTGTCGGGGGCTCCTGTCACTTGACTTCCCATCCGGGCTGCTAATAAGAACTCCCTCAGCTAGGAAGACATCACTGCAGACAACAAAACCATCTCCTGCTGAACTGATTATATTTACTGTAAAACACGGAAGCAAATGAAATCTCTGATTGAGAGAGAAGGAGAAATCTTTTAATCCTGCTCTATGGCGCTTGCCAGATTGACAAGTCTAGAAATACAAATGGAAGAGTAATTATACAAGACTCACGTCGCTGCTCAGATTTATTTTTCCAAACGTAAGAAAGAGAAAGAGACAGAAAAGGCCTGGCTTGCTATACTGCTTTCCATAGCTGTTAGTGGAAATCGATTAGAAATCAAAGTTCAAGATGTTCCAAACTACTCAAAAAAACCTTCTCCTCTGAGCTGTGGCACAATCACACTATTATAGATGACACAAGACAAAGGAAAAAATAAAAGAAAGAAAATAGCAACCTGGGGCAAAGTCATGTTTTCATTGTTACAAGTCCTAGAGCTCTTCGTGGGAGAAGGGGGAAATATCTATGCTACATGATCCAAACAATTTTAAAGTTATGTGAGTAAACTCTAAAACTGTCCACTAAATCTTTGAATTCAGTTGCTAAATTAAAGTGATAGAGAGGACTAAACAGTGAATTGTCTGTCAAGTTCTAGTCACTATATACTGGGAAAAGATACATCCAGGCTTTGGGTCAGGGTTGAACTCAGAGCAAACACATTTCTACGAGGGCCCTTGAGGACACTGTACTTTTTAACTGAACTTGTACTTCCAGTTTGAGACCTGAGCATCCTTCACGCAAGGCATTTTTTTAAAAATACAGAATAGACAGGATTAATCTTGCCTAATTCAAAACATCCACGCTGGAGACATCTGTGCCTCACTGAGCCTCCCATCCTTTGTAGCCATGAAGGGAAACAGGCACTTTTACAGAGCGCTCAGCTGACTTATTTTAGATATCAGCTTTAGGGCAAGATGAATCATGCCTTGAATGTGCCAATTTCCCCGTGGTGCCAAAGCAAGACAAGACAACCAGTTTGTTTGCTCAGATGAATCCCACGTGGCTGGGGCTGATAGATTTGTGCTATGATCTGGCTGAATGTGGGCTGTCTGTGGTTCCAAGCCTTACATCACCCTGTGGAGAGTCCTGTGTAGCTGTGCCTCAGTGGATCCTTAGAGGTGAGTTGGAAAACAGCAACTGCCTCCAGATATCATCAGTTCTGACAACTGCCACGGTCTGCTAATGAATCTGGATGGCTTCCCTGGAGAAACAAATCACCTTAAACATTTAAGTTGTCCCCAGAGATTTTACAAAGTTTGAATCAAACAATGGTAGATCCAGACTAATTTCAGCAATGTTGGTATGGATCTGTTGTGGGAATAATTTGCATGCTCAGTTTTTGGTTTTTACTGGATGTAGATAGCAGTATCAGGACAACAATTTACATTCTAGTCTTTCCTCCTTTGGTGAGGAGCTTTATAGGTAAGGATTCACATTGCACAGGGACATTGAATATTGAACAGGAGCTTTCCTTCCAAATTTTGTTTCCAGAATGGCTTAAGAAAGATAACCAGAGTTTTATACATCTGATTAAAAAGCCAACACTCCAAACTCTGTGCATGTAGGGTTTTGGCATTATTTCTGTTATGGTCATAATCAGCTGCTTGCCCATTCCAGCTGCTAAAGCACACTAGACAAGACTTGAATTCCAAATATTATTCTCATCACCATGGTATCCTGTGCACAGATCCCCAAAGGTAATTAAAGAGGTTTGAGGCTCTGACTCTAAAGGCCAGGTCCATAAATAATTTCAGCTCTAGCAATTAGGTGACATCGTGTTTTGTTTTGAGACTTTTGTACTGCAGGGAGCGAATCCAGAAGCTGCCTTGCCTCCAGCTGACAGGGAGAGATCAGGGCACCCCTACAGAAAACACTCACAGAGCAGAAAGTCAGGTCAGTGCAAGCTCACAGAGGATGCTGCACACGGGGACACATCTGCGAGCTCACCTCTCTCGGAGGCTTCTCACCCAGGCTTGCAGGGAAGCAGCTCCATCTCCTCAGGGTCTTTGGACAGAATCCTCCTTCTCTCCTGGATGTCAGTGTTAAAACCTATGTTAAACACAAACACAACTGGCACACAAACAACAGAAGAAGATGTTTTGGTCCCTCCCCCCTTCGCCTGCCAAATTCACAGCAAGAGCTTTAACTGTGAGGTGACAAAGCAGAGACCCTTTGCTATGCTGACTGTTTGGCCCAGTATTCCCATGAACATCCCAAATCCCGCATTATTTTCTAGACAGCAGCACAAGCAAAACCAAGTTCTTTTTCTGGGAGAGGGCAGTTCTGAACCTTTATCTTTAATCCTCCCTCCCATGATAAACAAAAATAATCAGGATTCAGAGTGTATCTTTTCCTCCTTTTACCTAACATAAAAAGCACAACTGTTGAGGCTGAGCAGCAGCAAACATGTGGATATAGAGGACTCACAAAGTGCAAGGAGAGACCTAATCAGAGTCAGACCCTCCAGAACTGGGTGGTGGTTGGAGAAAGGTATTATGTGTTGTTGTATTTTATTTTCCTTGCATCAGTGTACATTTCACTTTAACTGCCAGGTCCCTTCTGGACACCACCCTTTCTACCCTGCATGCAAATATTTTCTTTTGGGAGTAGGCAGAGGACACCAATTCACAGAGCTATTAAAAGTGATTGAAAGAAACAGCAGAGGGTTGTTTTAAGGTAGGAATGGCAAGTACTGGGAAGAACAGTCCCTTGGAAAGATCCCACCTTCTGCATAAGGGGTAAAGGACCAGCTTTGCCTGAGGAGCAGCAGTGTTTGTCTTGGATCTTCATCCTGCAAAAAATAGCAATTAATGCATTTTAATATGTAATTTTATGCACTTCCAAAGATGGTTCAGGAAGCACAGGATCAGTATTATTCAGTTGCATGTTTACTCCATTTTAGATCCTGCACCTCCAGGTTTTTTCCTTCTGTCCTTTTTGTCCTTCTGTTCCTTTCTTTTTGCTTCAAGGATGAATTGCTGGCAACCCATCTCAGCTGTGTTGTCAGTCCTAAACACTGCCAATTAAGTGCCTTCTGAGAAAGATTTGGTCAAGCTTCCTTCTCAGTAATGAACATCTTTCTTGAAATTACAACTCTAAATTATACTATTTGCCATAATGTAAAAGCTATGAAGGAAAAGAGAATAAAACCCTTGGGAAGAGACATGTACTTTTCCCTCAAGTTCTCTTCCATCCTTGCCATCTTCCATCAGTCTGACAAAAAGCTGTCTGTAAGAGCCTCTTGAAATGAGGAATCTAATATTCAATCACAAAAAGATTAGCCTTTGACTGTACTTCACTCCATGCTACACTAACACAATCAGCATGGGAAATGTTATCCAGGAAGAGGTTAGGGGAGAGGATGGAATACTGGGTGGTGCTGGAGACCTAAATTATAAAGGTTTATTTTTCATGAAGCATGACTTTTATTTGCTTCTAACTTGAGGAAGTAGCAGTGCTGGAGATGAAACACACAGCAGGAGGTGTTCAGTCATGTGTTGAGGGCAGGTGTGCTGCTGAGTCACTGCTGAGCTCGGGCCGACCTGTGGAAAGGAGACAGGAAAACTGGGATTACTTTGGAGAAGTTAATTCAGAACTAAAGCAGCCTGCACACACCGTGCCCAAGGTGTCACTGACGGCACGAGGAACCGCAGGATACCTGGACAGAGTGTGGGCACTCAAATGTGGGAGTGCAATCCACAGAACATTTATCACCTGAGGCTCCTAAAGGGCCACAAACACACAATTTTTGCCACTGTAATTACCCGGCTATCTGGAGTTTTGCAGCTGCACTCAGAAATGTTGTCATCTCAGCAGGACTGTGCGGGTTTGCATCTATGTCATGTACATGCCTGTTGGGATCTGCAAATTAGGTCTTCCTGTGCCTAAGTTCCCTGAGCAGCCTCAGCTTTTGCTTAGGTATGAAGCACAGGGGGGGATGCTTTGCACAGATTTTCTCTCATGACCCAGGAGCTCAGACACCCCTTTCAGAGCAGGAATGGGACACATCACCTCCCCCCCAAAACTGCTGCAGCACAGGAGGAAATCTAAAGCTGGAGAGTGTGAGCACACGATTGTGCAGCCCCAATAAAAGCTCTGACCCTGCACAAAGGCCTGGGATTTCCAATCTCTGTACAGGCACCACATCCACATTTTGCATTATTTTCAGTAAGTCATGTACCAATTCTGCACATTTGCTGCCTCAGCAGCAGAAGAGATGTCTGATCCCCCACAACATAAGCCACCCTCACAGGATAAATACGCTACATTTCTGTGGCACACGCTGTCAGATGCTCTCTCAGTGCTAGGATAAACCAGAGTTCATGGAAAACAGAACTGATGACAAGTATCATTAAATCTCCAAGTAACTTTTTTTCCCCCTGAGATGTCCTTCCTGAAGCCGCAGAGAAGGACATTCGATAAATACACGTGTCACCATTACTTACATCAGTAATCTAGCAGACAAGACTGTAGGATTGACATGATGGCCACAGGGGCTGAATTTAGGTCACCTACGAAATGAATTAAAAGCTTCTCCTTATCTCAGTGCCACATCTCCTCCTCACTCACACCCTTGTCGGGCACAAAGATGATGAAAACTAACCCACTGATTGCCAAGTGACTTCTAAACATCACAGCTCCTAAATCAGGGTACCAGACAACATTAAACTGGTACAGCCACAACACCAAAGCTCTGGATTGTGTTCATCCCCATGTAATTGCTGGTAAAGATCTCAGTGACCAAGATCTGTGTGTGAGCTTATCTTAAAAAAACCCCAGGAAACAAAAAACCACAAACAATCACAACAAATAAACAAAACCAATAACAACAATAAACCAAACAAAAACTCCAACAACAATGACAAAAAAATAACCCACACATGCAAAATTTGGACATTGGCTTGCGTCAGATCAAATGCGTGGTGAGACCTCTGCTCCTTATTTCACCTCCACTTCTAAAGAGTGAGCTGTGCAGCAGAGATGGCTTTGGGCTGGACAAGTCTGCAAGCACAGATTACCACCTAGAAGGGCCAGTCGAGCCCTCTACTAGGAAAACAGCTCCCTTGATCCCATTTTTAAGTGATTTATGGTTTTATAAAGCACACTAAATGCCCCACGCTGCCCAGATTTGCATGCGCTCATTACCGATGTCCAAACAAACCTGCAGCCAACACAAAGGCACATCCTCACCTGAAACCAAGGCATGTTTGAGCCTTCTGAGGTTGCAGAACAGCAGATGAAGGTGTTTTCCGGGTGTCTGGGAGGTATTTTTGCGGGACTAGGTGGATAAAACCTGAGCCTGGCAGCTAAAGAAGCCCAAATCCTTCATCACTCAACTCTCAGGTGTGGAAAGGAACCTAATGTGATGGGGTTGGGGTTGCAGTGCTGACAAGAGAGGTCTGGAGTTTTAATCAGGAACATTTCTTGTGTTTGGTTCTGCTTGGGCACCTAGGAACTGACCCTGTACCCTTACTATGTAAATACACACTGTGCCAGCAGTCTCCTGGGCTTTCCCTCCCGAGTCAGCTTTGCAAAATTCCGCAGTTTTGGCTAACGATTCTGATGAAAACCAGGAGCAACATGTTTTGCTGCTGCCTCAGAAACAAAGTGTGATCCCTATTTGGAACCTCCTGCTGTTCACAGAGCTGGTGGGGTCCCAGCAGCCCCTCTCTGGGGCTGGCCAGCTCAAACCAATGAGGCACAGCAGAAATTAGATAGAGGTTAAAATTACTGTACAATGGTTTGTATTCTTTCTGGTGTATAACGAGGATGAGATTAAATGAGAGGAAGGGGGACTTTCCTGTTTAGGATTATCTCTTGTATTTTGGGGTTTTTGTCCTTGAAGAGCTTTTTGAAAGGCTGCCAAAAGAGGCAGCAGTGTGTAGGTGTGTAGCCAGAGTATAAGGCAGCATCCCGTGGGGAGACAGGAGGGTGGGATGTCCTGCCCAGAGCCATCTGCCTGCAAAGGGAGAGGCTGCACAAGAGAAGCAAGTGGGCAGTGAGAAGTGTGTTTGTGTGTTTCTGTGTGTGTGGAGGCAGGAGCAGGTGCTGGACAGCCACAGATGCCAGGAAGGGCAGTGGGCCAAAGTCAAGCCGGAGGAAGAAGAGGATCCTGGGGATACAGGTCAGGTCAGGGTGGTCAGGACATGTGTGCAGATGACACCCAAATGGATGATTTCTCCTTTCCCCATTCAGAGAGATATTTTAGAGTCTATTAGACCATGGATTAAGACAACCAATTTAGCCATGCCTTGCGTTGTACTTTAGCCTGTTCCATAATCACCGCAAGACAGAATTTGGCTTTAATCATTTCTCATCCCAGGGACAAAGCCTGTTTTCACCCAGTGTGCCAAGACTTTCTATGAGATTAAAATTATGTCTCTTGCAAGATTGTCCAGATCCTGCCTTCAAGGGTCTCTTTCTAATTGTTTTCAGAGGCTGCCAGCCTTGCAGGGTGTAGCGCTAACTTCAGAAGATGTGGGGTGGAAAAGTCTTTTTAAAATGATTTTTTAAATCAGAGGAAGAGAGGAGGCTCTTTAATTCCATACAGAAAATCACTTCTTCCTGCCAAGCAGCAGTGGGAGCACAGGCCTTGGAGTTCACAGTTCAAGAGTGCAATCATTTGGCATGCAAGCACTGCCAGGAGGCAAAAGGAGGGGAGCCCAACCTAGGCTGAGACGCTGTGACTGACCTTCCAGGAGAAAATCCCGATTTTCAGAGCTATCCTTCAAGGCCCTGGCTCCACAGACATGAATTGCATTCACCTGGGCAATCAGAAAACAATGACAAAAGTATCAAGGTCAAAACATTTGGACTTAAGATTATAAGGCTGGGAAAGAAAAATGGGCTATAGCCACCCAACAATAACCCAAAAAGCCCTCATTGTGAATGGCACTTGGATTTTGGAAGAATGTTGCTTTTTTTTTCAGTCTCACTATTTAATTAGGACACTTAAAAATGCAGAGGATCAAAACAACAACAACAAGAAGCCCAAACACACCCTGCCCTGGGATAAGTCTGTCGCCTGGCACTGAAAAAGCCACCAAATGACAGAATGTACTGTGGTAATTCATGTCTGTGACATTACAGTGATTGGCTTTAATGCACTCACCATAAATTACTGCGGGTCAAACAAAGCACTCTGAGGAGACAGACAGAAAGGAACATTCAAGGTTCTTGATTATTTATCAGTTGGCTGAAACATTGAGAGACCAACGAGAGCATCACATATCCTACCCAATGAATCACCTCACGGCAAACGATTTTACATTCATATGAAAGTTTCCACTAAGGGCTGGAGGGAGAGGATGTGCAAACAGCTTGACTTCGCCAAGGTAGCATTAAGTTGGCATAAAGAGGCCAAAAGCTGTTGAAGCCAAGAATAAACTGCTGATTTCAGACAAGGTCTGTGTGACACAAAGAGGTTTCAGCAATGTGGACACTGAACTTGGATCCCCGGAAGCCACACCAAGGATGCTTCGTTAGAGGGAAGTTATCAGGCTAAATACATTTCCAATTTCACTGCTACCATCTCTAATTAAAATTAAGGACATTTAAACCGTATAATTTATTCTTCCCTCCTTGCCCTGTATTTTTTTCAAGATACTTCATGCAGCTAAAGCAGCTTAAAGACTTTGCCTTCCATGAGTTCACATTTTGGCTCTCCCACGCCTTACAAATGCTGCACCATGAAAATACCACACTGGAGAACAGCTGAACAGAACTTTGTCTCAGATGACATTTTAAACCATTCAGGAAACACTGATCACAAGCAGATTCTTTTTCCAGTAGTTTTTTATATAAATAACATTTAAGTTACTGCCACAAATCACCTGTGTTCCTCCATTAGTGGATAACAGCTCCAAAGTGCAGCGATTAACTTGTGAGTGCAGTGTGATGGGAAGAACCAGGTTGGTAGCAAGAGAGAGCAATAGGAGACAAAGTACTCAACTAATGTTTCTAAGAAACCAACATGAAAGCCTTGTAAACTGCTATCATACTTTTTTTTCCCTCTATCATACTTAAATTTCCTTTGCATTACGAATTCATCACTGAAGAGCGCTGTAGACTTGGCACTGGCTTTTTACAAAGCCATTCTTAAAAACATTTCAATCAAGGTGGAAAAAAACTTCACAAAAATCCTAAGGCCCTGCATGTGATGGCACCCTTCTCACTGATGCAGCCTCTCAGACTGGATTCGGTCTGCTCTTGACGACAACATATGCAATAATTTCTGCATGAGCCATGGGAGATAAGGACCCCTGTGGTTCTGAATTGCCATCGTGCTGGACTGCATGTAAGTGATAACTTAGCATTTTGAGATAGAAAATACTTTGTATTTTACTCTCTTGTAACCTCCTCTTCATCTTAAACTGCCTTTCATATGATAATTCGAAAGATTTTCCCCAGACCGTCTATCTTTAATGGAAGTTAGACAAAGCCTGAATCATCCTGTGTTTGGCAAATGTTTTGCTATGGATGCATTTTTAAATAAACATCTGATTCAAAGACCTGGTCACACAATGTAAGAGTGGGATGTGCTGCTGTAATTCTTCTACCCAAATATCTCAGTGCATCTGTGATGCTGCTGCATCACCTAATGTTAACATGCGCAATTTATAGGGAAGAAATGGAGAGAGAAAATGTGCTGAAATAACTTGCCTATAGCAATATGCTGAGAGATCTGGTGCCAGGGCTGGGAATTAGAGCTCAGTTGATTTCTGGTATCCAGCCCCTTGCATAATTCACTAGGTCACAGTGACAAGATTTAAATATGGGACTAATTGAATGTTCATATAGGAATTGCTGCTCTTTTGGTCTGGCTTGATGCAAAGTTGGAGAGAGAGAAGGATACAGAGGAGACACTGAAGTCTCTGGAGCAAAATCCGGGGAGGGGCGAATAGCTGGAAGAGAAAGCTGCTCTGTCCTCCTCCTGTTATCTCAGTGGCAGGTTAATTCCAGATGACAATTTAAATGTCAAACATAGTCAATCTATTTCACCAGGGAAAAAACCCATCTCCTCAAATCCCTGCTGACAGAGCAGGAGCAGAAAGCACCTGGGCCCCCAGTGAGCTGCTCTACAGGAGAGAGCTGAGCTCCCTAAGAACCATAAAATTGCCTCCAAGAGCAGGAACATCTCCTGAGGGAAGTGACCACAGACCCAGGGATCTTCCTGGAGTCACCCTTGAGCTGCTGTGAATAATCATAAGCAGAAACATGAGGTGACTGAAAATATAAACATTGGGGTGAATGTCTTCAAAGGAATATTGTATCAAAGATCTGAAAAACAAACCCCAAATGGGTCAGGGGAATCACAGCTTCTCCCTTTCCTGGGCTGTCCATCACATCCAGCACCAGATTCCTCCTTCTGTTTGTTGGGCAGGTGGTTTGAATGCTGCATGTCCTCCAGCCTTCCTCTAGCTCCTGATGGAGTGGTTGTGCTTGCTGGGAAGATGTTTTCCCAAAGCAGCCTGCCTTGGGAGCAGCTTGAAGCTCCCAACACGGCTCCACTGAGCCACTCCAGGTTTGCTGCGTGCCTAAGCACACACACTGCAAATACTCCTACTCCTCCTCCCCACTGGAAAGCCAGAACAGCCTTTTTCCTCCTCCTCCATCATTCTGCAAGCACAGGAAAGGACTCACATTGCTGCCCTGACTATGTGGCTTGTCCCCAGGGATGGAGCCTGAAGAAACTGTCCAGGTGTCTTCCCATACCTTGGCAGAATTAAAGCATATTCTTCCCAGGACTTTCTCCTGCAAGAGAGCAAATGCCAGCAGCTTGGGGTAGGATGAAGCTTTAAATTTTTTGTAACCTCCAAAGCAAACAACTCTTCCTGACCCACATGGTGTTCTTCAACCTCCCATTAATTTATACAGGATGTCCCTGGGATACTGGAAGTACTCCAGGTATGTTTCCCACTCTAAGACCTGCAGCAACACCTGCTTTTCTTCTTATGCCACAAATGCCACAGATTCTCCATCTGCTCCCATCTTCAGGGCCTCTGGGAATGGGGCTGTCTGTCAGGTACTTCCAAAGCAGTGCAATGGTCAGCAGGTGAAGTGTGTGCAGAGGTCAAGTCAGGCCAACACAGCCTGTTCTCCAGAGGTGGGTCCTATCTGATCCTAAAGGTTTTGTATCCCAGTAGCTAAATCATCACCCAGTCTTCCTAAAAGAGCATCTAGCCAATTTCTCTCCCCTGCAAAAAAGCCCTTTTTTGGGACTGCCCCATGGAAATATTTACTTTTCAGAGTTCATTTAGGAGCAGGAGCAAACCACAGCTGTTTCCATCAGCAAAGGTGAAGCCTGCTCAGCTGCAGGTCTGCAAACCCTATTTAGTTCTGCAATTCCTATTGAAAAGGTTTTACTGAGCTTGGTAGTATTTAAGGTTAGTGTTAAAAATTAAAACCCTCCAGCTGTGTTTCTGTGTCCATGTCCCCTGCCCCCTCCCTTGCCCAAAACAAAGCAAATCCAAAGCCTTCAGTAACTCAGAATGAAAGAAATTTTTTAATTTCATATTTAAAAAAAAAAAAAGCATCTGGTTTGGTTTTTTGGTTGTTTTTTGGGCTTTGTTTTGATTTGAATTCATCCAGTGAAATATATTCAATAATATTTCAGAAAAACTTCTGACCAAAAACCCACATCCTCTTTATAATGCATCACCCAATGCCAGCAGGAGAGAGAGATGTTCTGAAAGAAAGGGAATGCTCTGCGTCCTTTTTATACGTCACCACCCGGGGTGTCTTCCCAGTTCACAGACAGGCTGTACTGATTCCTGTGCTGGAAACTCTGGACACACTGATGGAACAGCCAGTTCTTCCAGATCCCTCAAGCTCAGACAGTTTCTGCGGGTGGGATCTGTTTATGGAAACGTAAATCCCTTGGCTGGGCTCTGACATTACTGAGAGCAGCTAAGAAGCCACTGACCAAAATCATTACAAATGTTGCTCATCCTCACAGGGTCATTTGGAGATGAGCAGATACAACTCACCTTTGGCCTGTCACCAAAGCAATATTAATAATTATGAAAAATAACTTGGGGTTTGCATGACATCGCAAATCTAGAGCGCCAAGTCTGGAATTGGCCTTTCCTCAGTGACAAATTCTAAACAACAAACATTCATAACACAAGTCCATGAAGTATTGGCTGTAAAGGATAATAAATCCTTTGGCAATATGAGGAGGGCAGGAAAAGCTTCCTGGCACAAGTATTGTTAACACTGTCTGTGCACTCAAATGGCAAGTGCAGGTGGATTCCCAGCTCTGGAGGAGGGTATAAATAATTATTATGCAAGATATTCCTTCCAGACAAATGCTGGCTGAGCCATACACCTGACTATTGTCTTTAAAATATTTACACCTAATGTAATAGGTAAAGAAATAGATAATTTTTTCTAATATCTCATCTATAATATCTCTATATATCTCTACCAGCCAGAAAAGACACCTTCTACCCAGGTGCACAGAAAATGTATTTAATGCTGTTTCCCTCTCACAATCATTATCAGGTTTTAATTCAGCTCCTCATGGGCAAGTGCCCACCCTATGGCTCAGTCCTCCAGGACATTCTGACTCAGACTCTGAGGTCTTTGAATACTCAGGGTTATAATCAGTAAAACACTGACATCTGAGCACACAACCAGACGTGATGAGACAACAGAGTGGACTATTCTACAAAAATCACTGTATAATGCAGAGAAAGGAAAGCTAATCTATCACGAGCAAGCACTGCGGACACAGCCTGTGGCTACCTAACAAAATACAGAGTTTCTGGGAAAAAAAATAAAGGTCTTTCACCTGACAGCAAAAAAACCCCAAACCCAGCAGACATGTAAAAAGTTGTGATCTGCAAAAAATCCGTGTAGTTAAAAGTACAAATACTTCAATAAAAAAAA
>VWZT01000384.1:1537629-1572555 GCA_013397055.1 Pachycephala philippinensis
AAAAATATATATATATTAAAAGCAGAGCAGGAAATGGTAAAGGGTTTCAGTCGGGTTGAAAATATAGACAAGTAATAATGGAGAGTACAAAATTCAATGAAAACTTTATAAACTTCAAGAATTCAGCATAATAAAGAAGGCAACTTGAGACAAAGAAATCCCAAGTGTCAGGTACAGTTTTATTGTTGGACATTAATGTTAAAATTGTAAACACTGATATCAAAAGGCGACTTCATGTAATCACATTAGTCGGAGAGAGGAATTGGTGGGGCTTTTCCCAGCAGATTTCCCCAGGGACTCTTAGCTCAATATTATTTAATATTTTATCAATGTTCTAGATGCTCATGTGAAAATTTCTGTAGATGACAAACAGATGGGATAGCAGTACACGATCAGAAATCAGTTTTACAAAAGAAGCTGGGTTTGGGGATGGGGTTTTTTTGTTGTTGCTTTGGCTTTGGGTTTTTTTGAAGGATCACAATACAGGCAAATTGATTCAAACACAACTAAACACAAATAAATCCTTCTGGGAACCAGGAAGGCTTCAACAAAGAATTGGAAGCCAAAGCATTATGAATTCTTGTCTGTCATAGAGGTCTCAATTCAACTGATCTTTGCTTGGGAACAAAAGCTTAGTTTCATGGGTGCTTCATATTAACACACTTATTGAGCAAAAGCATTTGAATATGCCATTAAAAAATAATTTAAAAACCTGTAAAGACCTGTGATATGTTGCACAGTCACCAATCCAACAGCATCAGTTAAATTCTCAATAGTTTGCAGAGACAAGACATCAAATGCTCTTTGGAAGTCAGCGCCTTTGTAAATCCACTCTCTACGCTGGAAATTTATTTTTCTAGACAATATTTAGGTTCTTCAGCTCTAAGTTTTAAGGTGAGTCAGCTAGAAGCAGAGAATGAGAAGATGTCTAAATTCCCTTGATTTGTTCCCATTTTTACAGTCAAATAATAGATGCATTCTTGAAAGTTTCTGTTACTCATAAAACCCACATCAAATATTGCTTAAAAACCCCAAACTCACAGGCAGGGCAAGTCAGTAATTTCTCTCTGTATATAATGGGCACTCACAGCCTGATCCTGCCTGTCTAGGGACAAGTGATGACCTGAGCCAGCAAGCAAAGTCACAAACACAGATTCTACCTTGTATGACAACTGTCCTTGAGTGTGTTTAATTACCTATTATTATTAAATAATCCTTTCAGTCTCACAGGACAGAGACTTGTTCAGCCTTTGTGCTCAGAGATGTTGGTGAGTAGCTTTTTATTATTGCTATTATTGTTATTTCTCTGAAAGAATCCCAAGAGAAGTTGTCTCACTTTCATAGGAGGTCTGGGTCCTCCATCATCCACAAGCCTTTGTTGGCATCTTTGTCCTTGATTTCAGTGCTCCTTTATATCTGAGACCTCTGAACCAAAGATGTGAAGAACTTTCATAGATACAGTAAGTTTCTTGAAGTTTGTTAGAATTAATGTAATACACTTCCCTCCTGCTACATCTTTGCATTGTGCTGCCACTTCAAACACAGAGCCCACTTAGCTTCTTCTGGAAGACTTCAGATGTCAAGGCTATGAGGGTCCTCTTGGAGCAGTTACAATAAAAATCTCATTTCAAATACATGCTTTTAAACAACATCCTTACAGAAAAGACTCCCATAAAAATAATTTTTAAAAAAGTTTTTCATTGTGAATTAATAAATGTATTGCAGAGCGACAGGTTCATCTATATTGAAGAGAGGAAAATAGTTGGTACCCTACATAGAAACTCAGAGAGAACCAACTTAGCTCAGTAGTTCTGAGAAGACATAAAAGCATCATCCCACATCTGTGTATGCAACAAAGAAAACAAACCTCTGAGTGAAATTAAAGATTAAAGAAATGTAATTTAGAAGAAAAATGGAAACCAGACACAGGAAGAGCTGTTTGTACAGTGCCAACCCAGCATGAAATATATCAATAACAGTTATGAAGACCTGCCCAAAATTTTTAATCTCAGGCACCAAACATGCAAAGACTGATGGGTTTTTCACTTTGCTTATGGAAAATCCTCTCACATATAAACATCCCAGTTCTGCTGAGCACAGGGGGCTCGTGCACTCAGTATTTGCAGTCTTGGAGTGCCAATCTGCCGTGCAAGGATTTCATCTCCAGGACAGAAGGAACTCTCCAGCTGCAAGCAAGAAGCAGGGAAGGTTGGGCAAGTACCAGGCAAGACCCATCCAAATCTACCCCAGCCTTTGCTGTGGTTCTGTGCCAGGTGGTTTCTCAGTTCCCATGGTCAAGGACAGAGCACCTGGGGTGGGCAGGGCTCAGCCAGCAGAGGGTGAAGGCTCCTGGGCTGGCTGTGCCCGAGCCTGCACAGGACAGAGCTCCACGAGCAGAGGGTGGGCTGGCAGCAGAAGGGGCCAAGAGCAGAAACTTGGCAATGAAAGACTCATCAGAGATTAAAACCTGCTGAGAGGGGCAGGGAGTGGACATCCCATGGGGACAACTCTCTGTGGATGAGAGGGGCAGCTCAGAGCTTGCAATAACCCCCAAAAACATGGCTGCGTTGACTTAAGAATTGAAAGAAAAGATCTGCACAGGAAGAGACTTAATGGACAAGGGCAGAGAGCGCTTAAATATTTAAGAATGCTCTTCATCGCTTTGAATTCTAATTAAGATAATTAAGTATTCTAGCTGACATTCTAATAAAGCTTTTTGAATTCAAAGAGCCATTCTCATTTTCTTTTGTTAGCTCTCTGCAGTGAGAGGTTCAGGTGTAGCCACCTCAAGGCACTACCAGCATCCTCCAGGTCTATTCAGCAACTAGTTGGGAGAGAAAGGAAGCAGGCAGTGACTGAAAAACAATGCCTTGAGCCAAAAATAAGTCCGAAAGGTCAGACCACACTTATCACGAAATGATCGGACAGAAAATATTTGAGAAATTCTGTTCAGCACAACAAAGTGCAGTTACAAAAACACCTCAGGAACTAAATGCTGCAGAGCAGGGGAGGCACTTTAAATCTTGTTAGGCTGACAAGCATTTATTATTTTTTCACAGCAAAGGCAAAAAAGCAAAGAGGGAATTTCTCCCTAAACATCCCCATCATTAACACAGGAGTTAAAAATAAAAGGGCTGCAGGTTTTTCGTATAAACAACACTATCAACGAAGTGTCAGACAGAAGAGGCAGGCTGGGGAGGTTTTATAAAGTAGCTCAGTTATGCTAATGGTAAAACTGAGCATCTGTTAGATGCCAAGGATATAAAGACAGTTCTTTGCCTTTCTAAGTGACATGGACATCGGCTCCTCAAATTCTGTGAATAGTGGGTACTAAGTCACTTGAGAGGTTGGACACAACTCTTTGACCTGCTTCAATAATTTAAAATAATGAAATGCAATTCCCTCACAGGAGCACCATCGTGGAGACTGCTCCTTCAGCACTGCATGAACATTGTGTTTGTTTTTGTGGCTGGAAACAATTCCAACCCCACAGCACTTGACTCCTACTCTACTGCTTAAAGAATTGCACAACAGAAGTTCAGACAGCTCATCTTCCTTTTCTGAAGATAAACCCCATAAAAATTACTGCCAAACCCCCAATGACCTCCACAGGTCAGGGGTTAGGTTCACAGTCCTTGGTTTAGCCCCAGAGACACCTACTGAGGTGGCCAACTTGCCAGCTTAGATTTTGCTGAGCCCTTCCAGCACACAGTGCACACAAGGGTGAATCCTTCTGCATACAGTACTCAGGGGATATACCCAAGGTCTCTTTAAAAAAGGCAAATCCAGTTCAACTACCTTGTTAGCAGCTGACAAGACTTTTCAAAGGTACAGCTAACTCTCCATCTTTGGATGGGTAGTTAAGTAATTTTCCTTTATTAATCCGACCTGAGGATAATTAGCAGTCATGGAAGTTTGGCTTCCCTCCTACAAGCCCCATTAGTCCAGCTGGAAAGGAAATTTGAGATCTCAGATTAGGGTCATTTTAATATCAGAACATGATTCACTTCTAAAAGGGGAGGTAGACAAGGGAGTCTGGCCTTCCAGTTAATAATAAAGTAATTATCAGGGTTGCACAGAACGTTATTCTGGAACTCAAAGGCCTCTGTAAGAAACCACTTAAATGAACAGGGAAAAACACCACCTGACCAACCCTATTGAGTGTAACATGAAGGTTATAATAAAAGTGATCTGCTTATGTGCCCAAAATCACACGTTCTGAAAGCATTTCAAAGCCTTTCAGACATAACATTTACAATGATAAATGTGTGCCCAGCGTGACACCCCACCCAGCCACTGAAATCGTGGGGTTTTATAATGGCATTTAAAGAGCAAAACTATTTTGTTCCTTGCCTGAAGTTCGGCTACCAGAACTTTTCTCTGTGGGGGGCAGACAGAGCTGCAGAACTTCCAGCAGGTCAAGCCCACAGATGTTTAACTCTAGAATTCATGATTTTTCCCTCTCCTTTAGTATTTGGCATAATTTGGACAGAGCAGGGAGGACCATGAAATGTGAAAACTGAATAAATTCTTAAGCCTTGTCACAAAACAAATAAACAAACCCCGAAACCATCACCCAGGAGGAGCCACGAATACTTAAGAGCAGAAAAGGGACTCATTTCTTCCCGTCAGACTTGGTGTGTCCAACAGAAACTGAGCCCACCAGGAAAGCAATGGGAGCAGGCAGAATGGATGCTCCCCACATGAATGCACAACTGCATGGCAAAGAGCACACCAGAGGTAAATGCTGCAGTTTTACACATTACACAGCAAAATCACAATGTACAGCATCAAAAAAAGTCGAGGTATAGCTCTGTACAACTCCAGCAGCCACAAATTACTTTCTGTAGCCGTGAGCATACTCATTCTGTGGCAAGGAGAGACTATTCCTTCTTTAATGAAATATTTACAGAGTTCTGTGCTCAGCCATCCAATAAAGGCTGGCTCGCTCCTTCGTGCTGACCAGCATCAAATTGTCAAATCATGGACACAACCTCCCACACAAGCCAGGTATCACTGGGGGAAAGGGCTCAGCAAAGCCACTGATCATCCCAGCCCTTCCAATTAACAGGGTAAGAGATAAGCACCTCTATCACTTATGATGATACAGGTGCTGCTCACAGCACAACCACCAGCTAGGCCTTTCTAAAGTGCTTGTGAATGGCCTTAACACTCATAATTTCTGTTTTATGATCTCCAAATCATGTACTTTGTCCCTTTTTCAGTGTTTTCTCTAAAGTAAAGTGACAGCACTGCAGCTTGAAGACAGACTTTGAGATGGATTGGAGAATGCAATGAATTGACACAGAGCACGAAGCTCGTGACAGGCTGACACGAGAATAGAAAGAAAACTCGTTTACTGGAGAAGCAAACAGGTGGACATCTCTACAGGAACTGAAAAAACTCTGACGGAAAAAATCTGACAGTAAAACCTGGGGAAAAAAAAGGGACAGTACTGTGAAGGGTTTTGGGAGTTCCAGACACAAAGTCTGAACAAATGAAGGATATTCAACACCTTGAGTGTTATTTGACATCAAAGATTTTCTAACGCAGTCGCTTACTTTGGAGACTGAAAGGTTGGTAGGGTGAGCTGGCTCTAAGGAACACTGAGGCCAACCACTTTAATATAAACACAGTATCCAGTTTGGTTTAGGTTACCTTTATGGGGCTTGTGTCCAGGAATTTGAAACTGCTGACTTCCAGAACAGACTCAGCTCCTCCTTCTCTGAGAGCACGGGTTCTCCATGATGTGTTTCAGTCAGGATACTGCTGACCTTGAGTACTGTGTGCAGATTTGGGCACCACTATGTAAGGGAGATATTAAAACTATTAGAGAGCATCCAAAGGAGGGCAATGAAGATGATGAAGGTTCTAGAGGCCATATGAGGAGTGGCTGAGGGCACTTGGTCTGTTCAGCCTGAAGGAGACTGAGGGGAGACCTCACTGCAGTTAGAACTTCCTTGTTAGGGGAAGAGGGGGGCAGACACTGATCTCTGCTCTGTGGTGACAGTAATAGGACCTGAGGGAATGGCCTGAAGTTGTGTCAGGGGAGGTTTAGGTTGGATAATAGAAAAAGGTTCTTCACCCACAGGGTGGCTGGGCACTGGAACAGGCTCCCCAGGGAAGTGGTCACAGCACTGAGCCTGACAGAGCTCAAGGAGTGTTTGGACAATGCTCTCAGGCACAGGGTGTGACTCTTGGGGTGTCCTGTGTAGGGACAGGAGTTGGACTTGATGATCCTTGTGGATCCTTCCATGGATCCTTCCATGATTCTATGAAACTTCAGAAGAAAACCCAGGTGTTGCTGGAAACAGGCTTTGTACTGAACTCCACTCCCAAAAGTTAAGGCAGTTAAGCATCACCATGTTTGAAAACCAGTCCTCCTGCTTCAAAGTTGTGTGAGTTTTACTATAAAACACACATTGCTGCTGGGTTCAAGGGGAGCCTTCTACCAGTAAAGCTTTTCCACTTACCTGTATTGCAAAAACCCAGTTTTCACAGCTGGGTGCCAATGTGCCTGAAAATACCATCCAACCCACCTGATGGTAGTGCTGGAGATGACTACCTAAGGTGTCATTCCCAGATCTGAGTCTTCTTTGGGGAAATATGGGAACAGGGAAGCTTAAAATGAAGGCAAAGATCTGACAAAATAATCTAACAGACCTTTTGTTATTGAAAAAACCCAAGTGAGACCTGTTCTTTCCTAAGGGACAATAGCACAAATTATTCCAAAAGATACTATTGAACTTACAAATACTATGCTTGAAGTGGATGGTTTGAATCAAAAGCCAACTTAAGTTCTCGAATTAAGGAGAGGTGCTCAGGCACCCCTGCTCCCAGCCCAGGCTTCAGTTCTTTGCCTCATTTCCAGCAGAAAAATCTGACAAAAGCAATGTATTACCAGGAAACAAGGGGTTATTTACTTAACCAAATCAAACCTATTGGAGCTACAGCTGACCTCCTGCCAGTCTAAGATGGCACATTTCTGTGGCACGACACAGCATTTTGCAAAAATTGCCTCCTTGGCCTGTGTGTAATACAGCTTTTGGTGCTTGACCCCAAGCAGAAGCAACCTCAGACTTTGCATTGCAGAGACTTGTGCAAGAGTCCCCACCTTACAGCGTCCTTCACCAATTGCCAAATTAAATTGCCTTCTGTCAGGAATAAACCTTACTGAAGAATTTCTGAACAACTGCAATACTGTGAATATTTTTTTCCCCTTAATTTGCACATAATCTAGAAAGGAAAAGCTGAAGAGGCAAACAACCTCTGATATAAACAGCAGAAACAGCAGCAAAAAGGCATCACAAAGCCTCTGAAAAACACATGTTGGCACATTATCAGAGAAAGAAGACAGAAGAATCGCATCATGCACAGCTCACCTTGACAAGGCTGACAATAAAATCAGCAAAACAAACAAAAAAGGGAAGAAAGGAAAGTCAGAACAAGCTATCTTTGTTTTCTGATTATTCATTCTAAAGGTACCATTGATTTTCTACTAACATATTAACTCCATAAGCACAAAGAAAAGCAGTTGGTGTGAGCAGAGAGAATCAAATCACTCAGGAGAGGGACCTACGTGTTCCCTGCTGCAGTAAGAACTTCTCTTGGCACAAAGAACCCAGAAAATGGTGTCTTTCCCCAGACCTGGCAACCACTTACAGGCTATTCTGAAATGACTGCAATTATATTTCCAATTTCAATTGTTGGCCTAGTCATCTCCTCATTGCAACTCTGCCACTAAAAGCATTTGGATTGTCTTAATATTGCCCAAAAGAAAAAAGAAACTGCACCAAATTATGCAGCAGCTTCATGCCATCTAAATAGGAGCCTGAATGATACTTGGTTAAGTAGCTGTAAAACTGTAACTATGCTACGTTTACAGAATTTTACAAAAATGCAGTATTTAAAGGACTACAAAAAAGATTATATTTTCCTCTCACCGAAGTACTGAAAGTGGAATGTTCTCTGCTGGAAATGAAATGGTGGGCGTTTGATGGCATATTTTAAATAGTATTCTTCTTTGTGCATGCAGTGTAATGCCACCCAAGGGGGAGATTAAAAAAAAAGTCTGCAATTTGCAAGTCCATTTCAAAGTCATATTGAGGATGATGTGAAATTCAGGATAGGATTCTTGAGAGAAATCTTCCTGGAAAATGTGTATGTACCTCAGGGAAGCTTTGGATTTGCTTCCCCACACTGGAAGGCTGTTCTGTCTTTTGACATTTCAATGTTGTTTACTGTTTGCATCTAATTTTGGAATTATTCTGTGGTTTATTACAATGGTGTATCTTTGACTAGCAGTAAGATACTTCTCTTCTGCATTCTCCATGATTTCCAAGAATCTCTCACTATTTGTCTTGAAACTTTTACTGGTAATGAGGATGGAGCAGTTACTTTTACAACACGGGATTCATCCTGCTGACAGATACTACAGAGGTAACTGGCATTTACACATCTTGGCCCTGAGAAAAACAGGAATGGCCACACAAGTCTGATAATTTTGAAACAATTGCAAACAATATCATGCTTTAAGGCTTTAGGTAGTCATCAGTGCTTTAATGCTTTAGGTAGTCATCAGCAGGATTAGGAGGGAATACTCTCCTTAACAGACTTCTGGCTAAACAGGTTTTCTCTTTCCTCGGAGTTGCCTTCCCTAAAGCATTACAGACTGGCCACAGATGGATTTGGGGAGAGGGAAAGAGAATCTTCCTGAGGTCAGATTCTCTTCCTTTGCTGCCCAAGCAAGTGGATGTTTAGACTCCAATTCATCACCAAATCTGATGCCAGAATCTTCCTCTGGGTCAGCTGAGGCAGGAGGAGCAGGGATGGCTTCCGTCTTCACTTGCAGTACGTAACACGTCTTGGTTATACAGGTAAGCAAGCAGCTGGATCATGCAATCACATCCCACTCATCAAAAAGGTTAAGAGTACCATGATCCTTCCTGTCTTTCTTCCATGGGCACAACAATTTGTACTGCACAAGACTGAAATGCTTCAGTCCAACACTGAAGTCATTAGATCTAATCTAGCACAGCTTCCGAGTGAAAGGAAAAGCAACCACAGAAGACCACAGCATATACTGAAGGTCCTTCCTTTTCCTCTTAAATCCTAATTAGCCTAATTTCACTAAATTTTTGCCATACAGAAGTTAGGCATGTCTCCTCACTTAGTCTTCTGTGTTACTGTGTTAATTCTCCAAATCCCTATGCTGAATTTGTCTCACCAACCACAAGGAAAGCCACGACAACTAACCTGGACAAGAAATCTACAGTTTACACAGCTCAAAGCAGAGATCTTGGAAAATTATGAAATCATAGGAAGAAAAAAAAGGTCTCAAGTATTTTATGTTGATACTTACCACTCCACTGTTTTCAGATCAAAGAAAACAGTGACAACAAAGCTCTTATGAGGATATCTAATCCATGACACTGAGATTATTTCCTCCACCAGCAAGGCACTGGCACAGCTGTGTCTCACTTCACTCTGCATCAAGTGGGTTTTGTTACTGGTATGAATGACAGACTCAAGTCTGGTTGTACCTTGAGTCTGGTTTGTCCAGTTAAATGAAAATAAAACTGTATTTTGCACTACAAACAGATGACACAAGGCTGGGTTGGCTTTTTTTAAATAAACAACTCAATAGCATCCTCCAAACATGTGAGAGACAGAAGCCACAGTCAGACTATTATTTTGCACTTTGATCAATGCAACTTTGCAAGTTCCTCATGCCAACAATTCTCTTTCAAACTGATATTGGGTGAGATTATTAGAACAAAACCAGTAAATTATGGTCACAGTTTCTGCTCCTAGCTTTTGAAAATGATAGGCTAAGGTTTAGCAGTGTAATAAACTATAATCAATGATTCTGCCGCTTCTGCAATAATGCAAAAGCACTATATAGATTGTATCCACATTGCTTAGTATAAAAATAAACATGTACAAATTAAATAGGCTACATCATATATATACATGATTCATTTATGAAAAGCAATTATTTGTGCTGAGAATAAAAAAAGTCCAGTTTGGAGCTAATTAAATAATTAAGAATAAAGACAAAACAACATAAGCTTAATTATTATTATTTTAACATGTTAAAAATACAGTCACATCAAAATAGGGTACACAGTTATAAAACTGTTGCAGATGAAATAAGAAAATAGTGTGTATATATTTTATATATAAAAATCTACAGTATTTACTAATGCTGATACATATTTTGGAGCCTCATGTTGTTTGCACAAATAAATTGTACAGCTTTGTTATGAATTACAGAACCATCATTAAACACTGAGATTATTACACTTAGCCACAATATTATATACATACATTTCTAAGCTGCTGTAAGCAATCAGAACTAAAGTAAGCCCAAGTCATATTTATCTTCACAATTTTAGTTTAGGATTTCAGTGTAGTGCTTGGCTACAGTTACTTCACTGCCGTTTGCAATTTTTAAAATATAAAATTGCCCAGTTATTAAAAATTACATCAGACACGTTATATACACACAAAAAAAATGTTTTGAAACATACTAAGTAAATGTTACTTCCATTTGTAAAAATTGTTTTACTTCTGTACCTTAAAACTTACAGAGCCAACCTGCAGCAATAATAGGCACTAAAGCTCATTCTTTAAAGGAAAAAAAAATAATATCCATTTCTATGTTTTCAGTTAACAAACCTTACAAAACAAAAGGGAACAGGACAACTTTCCAAACCATACCAAACTGGTATTGATACCAATGTTTAGTACTTCAGTATGAGAGAAATCTCTCTGTTCAGCACTCCAAGGACCTCTTCTGGCGAGACCCTCCTCTGCCTCGGCTCCCGGCGAGAGGTCAGCGCGTCCTGCAGCTCGCAGGACTACATCCTACATGTGCCACTTCACCTGCTTTTAATTCCACCCCCAATTCACAGTCGAAGAAAGGAAAACACAAAGTAGAAAAGGCTGCGAACGCTAATTAGAATTACTTAGATTAGCAGGAGTTTAAGGTTCCTGTTAACAGTCAGGGTCATTTTAGTGTGAAACATGGCGCAGGTGAGCAGCCTGACAGCACAGCAGCACACGGCCCAGCACAGACACAAACCCGCTGGCAATTCGGGGGGAAAAAGGGCAAAACACACAGAATCCACTCGACAAAGCTTAAGAGAAGGGACACTGCATACTCACACAGCTCGGGGAATATCAAGCCTGGAGCAAAGCTCAGACTCCTGCGTGCACTTCACAGAGGTGTCAAGGAGCTGTGCAATTCTCTGATACCTGTGAGATTTGGCCCTGCAACCAGTTTTAGTCTGACAGCACAGCATGGCAAAAAGTGAAGGGCGCAGCACCATTTCTGTATCTGGCGTTAGTCTCACTGTGCTCCAGTATTTTGCATATAGAACGACATTCTGAAGGTAGATTTGGATGAGAAGGTACAAATTCTCCACTTTCGATGCACCTAAAAAACCCCTAAACACTGCCCTGAATTTAAGCACCATTTCTTAGCCAGATTAGAGAGACATTTTTGGCTTTCTGCTTTTGCCTGCCTGCTCCTTCCTGCTGAGGAAAATGACAAACAGTAGTCAAAGGAGAGGAAATTAACTCTCACATATGATTAAATTAATAACCCCAAAGCATCTCTCCTGCCCAGACCAGATACTGGGATGCTGAGGCAGCTGTATAAAAATGACAGAAATTCCCATTCAAAATGAATGGCCTCTCAAATAAATTACAAAGAAAAATTAATATGAAATAAAAGTACTTCACGAGCTTTGCCCAAAGTTAAATGCATTTACATTTAAACTCTTCAGCTCTTTTACGTATGAATTTGTGTACTGTAAGTGCACACTCACACAGGCGCACACACACACACACACATCTGTACAGTGCATTAACAATGTCAGTCAAAATAAAACTTTTCAGTGTGTTACAGGTTTTAGGCAGAAGGATTGTAACACAAGTTATTTAAATGTAAGGAGCGATGACAGCATGAACCACATGATGTATATGAGCTTATTGCTATGTCTATGTGCATTAGATCACTTCCAGTAGCTTCCATGCAAGTCCAAGAACTCCACCAGCCTTCAACCAAAGTCTGAAACATCTCTGAAATAGTGTCGTTATTTTTGAACTCACATGAACCATCCACATTTCAGAGAACTGAGGTGGACTACTACTAACACAGTACTGTTCAACTGGTTTTGGTTCTTGCCATTTTACTAAGCACAGCCAGATTCTCAGAGAAGCACAGATTCATGAATAGACAATCCATCAGTTCTGTTCCGATAGTGTTGGGCTTGAGCTGACGGGCTTGAATATTGGTACTGTGGGGAACCATTCTCTTCGAAGGTTGGGGAAGTCCTGTATCTTACTGGACTATCCACAGAAACAGCAGGAAGACTGTGGTCTTGTAAATGTGTTGACTGAAAATGCTGGTATTTCTGGAAATTATCCAAGTGGCCTTTGTTAAGGTCTTGGCTCCAGGGCTGCCTGTAGAGTTCGTGTCTGTAGACGAAGGCGGCGTCTGGCCACTTTCTCTCCTCTGGTAAATAATCTGCTGGAGGGATTATGAACTTGACACCTGGGGAGGACCTCGAGTTGCTGGTGTAAGTGTCGACAGGGGCGACTTCTGTCTGAGCAGGGGCTGGTGAAAGAGGATTTTGGCAACTGGCAGGATAGGAATTCATTTGCAGTTTATTTGGGGAATAATCTACTGACATAAAAGGAGCGTATGGCCTTCCAGAGGGGCTGGGTCGATTCCCGTGGTAATGCAGAGGTGCAGAACTTGTATTGCCTATACTGGAAACATGCTTTGGAGAATTCCCATAGTAAATTGGGGGGTTACTATAACCTGGCAGTGGCTGTTTTACATTCAGTCCATGAGGTGGGCCATCAGACTGAGATGCATATTTTGGAGATCTGGGTTGTAAAGTGAAGGGGTAATTATTGGGTATTTTTAATGGAGCTGGTATTTTTTCCATTTGCTTTCTTGGACTGTTAGAAAATGCTACATGCCTGGGACTCTGTGGATGAGCTCTCTCAAGCATCTCTTCAACAAGATTCTCGTTCTCAGTTTCATCATCTGAAACATTGTCATACTGAGATGCATTAGACCCTCGCTTACCTTCATCAGCATCCAAAACCCTCACCTTTTGCTTTACATTCAAAGGCTGCATTTCTCCAGGACTTGGTGGTGGGCCCAAAACCGAATGGTTTACTGGCCTCCCTTTCACCTCTGCAGTGAGTTGCATTGTCTTTTCCATTATTTTGATATCAGACGGTTTATTCCACTTAGGTACAAATTCCCTTCTTGTATTGGAAGTAGCATTAGAATTTTGATTAGCAGCTGCATTATTGTATAGACTCGAGTTGTCTTGCTCTGTTGGCTGAGGCTTTTTTCTGGTATCTACCTCATTCTTAGGCAAATTGTTTTGTGTCTCTGTTGGTCGAATCTTTTGCTGTTTTAAGGAAGGTTTCTTTTCCACAGAAATAACTCTTTTTCGGTCATTTGGTGAACTTTCTGGTTCTTCTTCTGTGGATGGTCTCTCTGTCCTCCTTGCTGCTTGTGTACCAGTACTGTTCTGTCCATTAAGAACTGGAGTGGAGTTAAGCACAGAAGGCTGAGGTCCTGATGGAATCTGCCCCAATGGTTTCTTTGGAAATTCATCTTCTTTACCTAAAACAAGACCAGGAATAACATAAATTCACCTTTACGCAGAAGCCTTCTTTGACCCTTTGGTCATGCAAGCAAAAATAGCTAAAAATTAATGGGGCCTCTCTCTGGGTCACCATTCTGCTGGACACCTCAAAGGTTCTTCTGTACACTGACACCAAACAGAGATTTTCTTTAGCCTCTCATCCCAACCAGTTTTTCTTTCCTACAGCTCATGCAATCTTACCAAGCTTTTACTCTGTCATGACACTGCTGAAAAAAACCCCATTTTTCTAGATGACATGTTGGTTACAGTACCTACTCTGTATGGAAGCCTCCTCACATTGTCACATTAAGCAAACCACTTTGTCCACTTTACAAATCCTTCCCAATATCCCTCTCCCAAGTGACTGTTCTCCATTCAATGATCTTTTAATGTTCACCTCTAGCAAGCCACACTATCAGCTCCCCCCTCTCATGCGCAAAGTTTCCAGATGACATCTTCGAACTGTCTTCCACTTCAGTTTTTGGGTGGAGCTCCTCATTAACATCTGCTCATTTAAGACTTTGTCCCTCCTAAAACCCTCCCTGCCTAAAAATTTCATCCTCAGTACTAAAAACGCCTGGTGAAAGGCTCTATACACAGAATTTTTTTTCAGTTCAGCTTTTTGTCAATACAGAACAACTGAAGCAGCTGACACCAATACCAGCTACGTCATGGTTTAAATCGAGCGTTCCATGGCTGGGTTTTGCCGGACACAAGGGCATCACTTACACAACAAGGACATGAATGGAAAGTTCTCCCAGACTGGAGCTCAACACATTGCAACAGCCAGTGGTAAACGTCAACTGTGTGGGGACCCAGAGCAACCCACACTGACACACAGAAACAATAAACAAGTGTTTCATGGCTCGATGCTGCTCACAGAACAATTCACATCAAATTTTCTACTGCAATCCTTCTCCTTAGCAGTCAACACCCTTCATAATTGCAGCCAATGTCTTTTATCATATCTACTTGCATATAACTTATTTAATTGTGTAATCCATTACTTTCCCATTATAAGAAGAAAAGGTCATGCACTTCTCATTAAATGTATTAATCTAGATTTAATTCATTTGATGTTCAGCATTTAAAAAAAAACCCACAAAAGTTTTAAAGTCAGCATTACCAAACAAATCCTACTCACTGTGTACCTATTTATAAAGCAGAAGCTCTGTTGTAAGGAGGAAAAAAGAAATGGCTACCCTTGCTTAAATGCTATGCAAAATAAATTACATAAAATGGCTGTTGGTAAAATAATTTTGTTTAATCCCTGCTTCTTCCTAAGGCAAGGACTTGTAGAATCTCTTCCCATCAGAGATCAGAGAGTTAGCACCTCACTTTCTAGCTATTTGTAATTTAAATTCTTTTTGTTTGTCTATAAGGGTTCACAGAAGTGAATACACACAAATGTCTCTCCCTGACAAGTGCTGTGGTTCCAAGTGAGCTATGTTCATTTATACAGGCATGAGCAGGAGCTCAATCTTTGATGAGTGGTTCATAATACAGATACACTGAGGAAAGCCAGCAGCCAAGGTCACTGTTATTTATTATAAGAGCACAACAAACTACCAGCAACGATCAGTTGCTATATAAACTAAATGAAAACTCGGAGTTTGAGGCAGCCAGGCCATAGCAGGAGGGCAGCAGAGGAACACAATGGCGCTGTGTGTCACGACAAGATAACTAAATAAAAGCACTTAATAGAAACAGCCTGGCTTTGCCAAACAATTAAACTAGTGTTTTCTTGATTCTTCTGCCTAAGAGCCAAAGGTCATATGGAAACCTACCCTTTGCTTCAGAAGTAACTTCAGAAACCCCTCTTCACACATAGCACGTGGTGGGGCCAGGCCTCAGCATTAGGCTCCAATGAGCAGCTCTTGAAATTACAAGTCTGATGTTTGGTCTCTTTCCATATGGGCCCCCACTATTCCCAAATCAAGCTAAAATCTGGAATAGGGCTCTCAGACCTGCACTCCCCAGCAAGGGAGTGTTCCACCACTGGAAGAACAGATGAGGGGACAAAGGAAAGAGTTGCACGGATGCTGTAAAAGAGGTGATTTAACAGCTCTGCAATACACTGACTACTGCACCAGCCTCTCCAAAATTGTCTTTTAGTCTTTACGAATAGGAGTTCACTTTCTGAACTTGCTTCTGTTTAGCAAGAGGCATTTGTATCACTTAATTCCATCTGCATCCTCAAATACAGGGTTAGACAAAGCTGAAGATCCTGTCTCCTAAATAAAAGTGAATTTTGCACATAATAAATATTCCTGATACTCAAACCATAGATTGCAGTGCTTTCAGTCTTACTAAGCTTGAATGTGAAAATAGCATGAAGTCTGAATTAAGAAACAATACTTTGGTATGTACAAAATACGTACCAAAAACCTACCATCTAAATCATACAGAACTAATCTTTATAGGATGCTAATCCATTTATAGCCTCCAGGAGATCCAAAGTAGTTATGGAATAGCACAAGAAAATGGCTCTGCAACATCTCTAAAGTATTTAATTTCTGTCCTTGTATGCAACACATATTTTAGAAAAAGTGTTTACTTTCTTCCACACTTGAAGTAAAAATATTCTAGTTTTATATATAAAAACCTGAAGACCAGTTCCTCTGGTAGCTGCAATGCTTCCTTCATTTGCCCAGGGTCATCAAAAGCATGAACTGATTTATTTTCTCCCAGATTTTACTCTAAGAAATGCCTACGGAGCAACAGGAGATCCTTTAAATATACTTGGTTGCGCAATAAAGGTGGGGTTTGTGTGAGTTTTTGGTTTTTAATTTCACACACTTAAGGTTTCCTAATTACTATTAAGCTCTAATAAACCCAAGTGAGAATACTGCAGACATTTTTATTGAATTCTATCAAGGCTGCTTTGTGTCACCTTTCCTTCTCATTTCAGGGTAAAGGAACACCCTGCAACTAGGCATATGTGGGCTGCATGGTCTAGATGATGTATCCTGTAACATGAATTACAGCTGTAAAATTACTATCAGAGAAATCTTGCCATGTCTGTAGTGAAATTGTTAGAATTCAACATTAATTCACATCCGGAGTAACAAGGAAAGTGTTGCAAGACAACAGTTCATTGAGAAGAAATCCTCTGCATTTTACCAGCACGATACCGTGTTTATAGGCTGGTAACACCAGAGCTTAGTGCTTTCAGGGAAAACAAAATACAGAACAATGAGAACACATGGAAGGGGCTCAGTGGGGAAAATAAGAAATACAGGTTGAACCTCAGCCACAGGGCTTCCACAAAACTTGGTTTAACTTGACCTTGGACACAAACAAGTGGCACTGGTTGCTCAGTCAGCCACATCTGCTTGTGGAACTAGGCAAGGCCTTGTTGCTGGAGGTACCAGGTCAGGAATCAAGGCTACCAGACAGGCCTTGTTCTGGTTCAAAGGTGCTCCAGCACTGATCACCTCCTGCCAAAAAAAGCACTGGGAGGAACGGAATTGTGTAAGCATCTATTATGCTCCAGCAAAAAGACAACCTGAAAACCAATCGCCTTCTAAAGGAAATTTTTTTGAAACTGCAAAATGGCTACTTAATTCTAATTAAAGTGTACAGAGCATACATAAATGCCCATACACACACACACACGCAAAGAGTTGCCAATTCCAGTGAAACTAACAAGTACTTAAAAAAAAAAAAATCCTAAAGTTCCAAAAAAGTTCACAAAATAAACAAGAAGAATAACCAAATCACCACCATGCACATGACTACAATGGGACACCCCTCAAATGCACAAATAGCATGCCAATTGTGCTGGGAATGCTTCAAGCAGTCCGCTATCGGCAATAACAGCAAGAAACCCATGATGCTGCATGCTGGCAAGAAAGAAAGAAAGAAGGTAATAAAAGCAAAAAGCTGAGGAAAAGAAACCATAATGCAAAAGCAAACAAAAGAAACCAAGTCACATCTCTACCTGAAGAGGTACGGAAACAGCTCGCCAGACAGGCATGCAAAAGCACCAATTCCTTCAAGCCACATTTCTTTTATCTACCATTTTTCCACTCCAAACTGCCTAAAGCCTCACACAGCTCTCAACCATCTCCCTTTACTACTTCAACTAAACTCACTGTTCAAACTCCTCAGATTTGAGCATGAAGAAATTTTATTTGGGTGTTTTCAAGGAAATTCAATTGAGTATGTGTTTGTGTTGTTTATCCAAGATCTGAGTTAATTCACTGTCTGGACATACCTGTCTGACAGAGAAATGGAGAAACTGCCAAATTCTACAAGAAGTACTTTTGGGACAAGTGCTTTTCTATACAATCTGTGATGTTTACATACAGGAGTTGAGAGCATTTTAAAACTAGAAGACACAACTGTCTCATTCAGCTGTGACTGTTTTAGCAGTGACCTCTACAATCATCAAAATGTCCCTTTGTCCTCTGAAGCAGTCTGTGGAATGAGATTTCTCCCAAGTTGCCAGTATCCTGTGAGATATGGATATCTCTACTCTCATCCTTCTCTCCTTCCTTCCTTTAACAGAGTAGGTTTCTAGACAGTTTAGTTACTGGCTTTTACCAAAGACAAGCAATATAATAGCTTGTATCAGAATTTACAGAGCAGGAACTATAGATTTTCTATTTTTCCTTTAAAAGAAAGGTAGTGATTTAGTTGGCTTCTATGCAGTATAGCATAAAATAAGCCAACAACAAAGGAAATAGGGTGAAAAATGGGTGAGGAAGGAGAGCGGTGGAAGTGGAGGGAGACAATTTAAGCAAAACAAGAACAATCATGTGCTTGTTTGTTTTTGGCAAACATATTCCCTGACATGAAAAGCAGCAAAGCAAATATGAGCAGATCTGACTGTTCCCCAAAAGATAAGAAATACAAGTCATATTAAAGAGAGTTTGCCTCCTGACTTCCTCCTGCTCAAACAAGCCTTGGCCACCACCCAGTGGAAGTCGATCTCCACTACAAGACTTTTAGAGATAATTGCTTCAGGAGGCACTAACAGCCTCATGCATCGAGTAGCAGACATGTAATTGGAGTAAAGTGCTTTAAGTGCTCTCTCCGGTGAATAACAGTCTAGTCCTTAATTTCAGCACCAGAATACATGCACTTTGACTGTTCTAACACAATTTTCAAGGATGGTAATGGTCATAAAAACAACTCTTAAAATGACATCTTGAAATTTTCTGTTTATTTTCCATCAGTGACATCCCATCTTCTTTGGTTTACAAGTCCAAGAGAATTTTAAAGAAATTTAAGTGCCTTCACTAGAAGTTCAAGCTGCTGTCTGTCTCTGCTCCTCCTCCTTTACATGCCATCATTGGCACAGGAGATGCTAAATGAAATACTGCGGGACAACTTAAATGGAGAACAAAAACCACTGTTTGCCTCTCTGCTGCTGCGTCACTTTTGTATTACTGACAGTAAGGAAAACTTATTTTATAAACATCTGCACTCAGATAAACAACAGAATTCTTAATAGATTTGGTCATTAGCCAGAAGATACAGGTGCCCAGCTGCACGTCTGCAAGGTGTCCTTGCAAAAAAGGAATTTCTAAAATTAACCACTTCGCTTTACATTCCTAATTCCACATTTCTTCCAGAAAACATACTTCCTTGAAAAGTCAGTTTTAAACAGCAGTATTAGCAATGACCAACACAACTATCTGGATCATGTGTTTAAAGATCATGCAGGTTTTAAACAGTAAAGATTTTTAAATGATGCAAAGTCAAAGTCTAAAACTGCTGAGGATATATACTAATTATGTTAGTATAATTCCATATGTTATTTTAATTCATAGTATTGTAAAGTAGTTGCATCACACAAGAAACAAGGCAGAAAAAATAGTTTAGTTGATTAAAACATGAATTGCATTGTCTGAAATAGCTACTTGTGTGTTCTTGAAGTACAAGAGAAAAATCCAAAATTCCTCTGGAACAAAACACAACCAAAAGAAAGACACCATCAGAAACAGGAAAGTCAAGCTGATTTACATATTTCTATTGTTTTGGCTGTCAAAAGGCTCATTAACAGGAGAGAAAAGACATTATTTAATAGATTACTAAGGCAGTACACATTTCTGCACTATCACGGATGACTACGTAAAATAGGTAAGTGAACAAAAGATACTGATAATAAATTTAATAACATATAACTTCGAAGATAAATATCAGATAAACATTTTAAAACTTATGGCAAATGTAAGATTCAAACTTTACTAGTTTTCCCTGAATACAGAAAAGATTGGGAAAACTAGCAGAACTGCAGTTTAAAGCTGGTGTTAATCAGAAGGACACAGGCAGATTCCAAATTTGCCAATATTGCTTTAAAATTAAGGTACAAGACCTTTATCTCTGATTTAAGGCCTTCAGCTGCTGCAAAGTCTATTAAACTTCCAGTTCTAAAAATCCAACCCACAACCCCCCTGCCCTCCCTTTTCAGGACACCTTATATTAAAACACAGGTGAGAAATTGTCTCAAGAACTGACCTGAGGGGCTTTAAGCCTTGAAGGTGGGCCTGGCTGTCTTGTTTACAAAGCACTGGATTAATAAACTGTTTTCAGCAACATATTTTTAATACGGAACTTTCACTGGCAAGCACTTTTGTTTATTAAAGTCAGACACTATAAAATCTATCCATATATAAATATTGTTTATTAAGCATTGCATTATTCATGTAGTCCTACAGGAAAAAATTACAGCAAAGCTGGAAATTCTATCCATATTTTGTGAGCATTTATAGAATTTAGTTGCTGTTTTAAATAACAGACAAGGGAAGAATTTGCATCGTGGAATTTTGGAAATCATTGAGGAATCTTCGGAAATACCAAGAAAATTCTTCTCATTATGGTCTTAACATCATCCTTGAATTAAGGAAGAGATGGTTGAATCTACACTGGATCTGGCTCCAGGAGAATATGTAAAGTCACACAGATTTGGGTGAGTGTGCTGTTCAAGAACCAGCCATGACGTGGCCACCCTTCATCATGTTCCAGGCAATCCAGAAAATACCAAATGCCTTTTCTTACTTTTGAGGGTGTGCCAGAGAAGTACCCTCAAGGACAGTTTCTATGTACAGCTGTCACAGCCTCCCTTCTCCAAGGTCTCAGTAACCAGAGCTCCCAGTAAGGGGTGTGATTATCACACAGCCTCCCGTCTCCAGAGTCACGGGAAGCGAGGGATGCCCACCTCGGGTTCCCGGAGGAACAGCACTGGAGTTCCAAGCCATCCTCTGGAGGTTGCAGTTGCTAAGCATGGGCTACCCTACACTGGTCAGCACTCAACTAGAAATCAGCACAGAAAGGAAGAAAAATCCATGGTCTTCTTTATGCAAAACAACCCTGGTATTGGCAAAAGGAACTCACTGACATCCAAAATTAGCAAGACCCCCTTAACACCCATGTTTTCTGGCTGAGCATTTTAAGGGCTTTATCAGTGAGAAAATGTTAAACAAGTCCCTTCCTTCTCTGCTCTGAAGGGAACAAGGAGCTCCTTAATTCAGTGAGAGAAGCCATGGAGGAAGTGAGCCAGGGAAAGCTACATCAGACATAAACAGACATCCACTTTAAAGTAACACGAAAGTTATTACCTCTTTTAATACCCTACTGCAGCTTACCCTACTAGGGCAGGAAAATCTATACAGCCTAACAAAGGATGCCAGATGGAAAATTCCACTGAGCTTAATTAGCTCACTGCTATTCCTGGATGACTGATACCGATGCAACTGCAAGATGAAGATTTTTTTTCTTTTTTCCTAACATGCATTTTGACTTTAGTTCTTAAAGGTGTAATTCTTGCTCAGTGAAAAAAAAATAAAAAAAGTAAAAGATAGGAAGCAGTGCTTTGATTTCAGATGAGAAAACTAAGATAAACATTATTTTCTCAGGCTACAGTGAATACTTAAATGAGCAGGCTGGTATTTTTTGTGTCTGCATGACATATAATAGTTTCATATGTTTTAGATTAAATTAGAAGAAAAACAGTAACACTCGAGGTAGTAAAGGCAGTAGAGCCAGACATTTGTATGGGGCTTGCATGGCCAGGTTTTGGCAGCCTGTGGGAGGGACCCCGTGCTGGAGAAAGGGAGGAGAGTGAGCAGTCCTCACCTCGGGAGAAAGAAGCAACAGAAACAATGATGCACTGACCACAGTCCTAATTCTCTGCCCCAGTGCTGCTGGGAAGGAGGAGGTAGAAAAAAAATTGGAGTGAAGTTTGAACCCATGAAGAAGGGAAGAGTGGGGAAAGTTTTTTTTTAAGATTTTATTTCTCACTATCATACTCTGATTTAATTGATGATAAATTCAATTAATTTCCTCAAGTCAAGTCTGTTCTGCCCATGATGGCAATTTCTGAGTGACTTCTCCCTGTCCTTATCTTGATCCAGAAGTCTTGTTTGGTTTTGTCACCTCTGCCCAGCTGAGGAGGGCACATGGTATCTTACCAGGATCAACCTGCCCCAACACATGAGCAAAGTTCAGTATCTAGAGAATGCTCAGAACCTGTAAAAGAATGTTGCTTGAAGACAGTGATTAATAAAACCAAAATTAAGAGAGTGAAGAAAATTTTAAAAAATAAAATAAAATAAAACCAAAGGATTATGAAGTTCATACGAAGAACAAATGAGGCAGCTTCACTCAAGTAGAGATAAGAGCAGACAAATCAGCTAGATTCCCAAGGATTAGGATGAAGGCATTTTATTTTTATTCTGTGAAAGGTTAAGTAATGTTCCCTTCTAACCCTAGCAAAAACATACCACACAGAAAGGCTTGTCCAGGCTACTTTGAAATCAAAAAGGAAAAAGCTCAATTCCAGCATCAAAATACACTTTACTTTCGCTTTCGTCTTCCTGTTTTAAAATTAAACCTCTCTCATTCATGTTGAGGGGGGCAAAAACCAACACACAAAGACATTTTGTTACTGATGTTGCTTTAGCTACCAAAATTAAGAACCAATGTGGCTCAAAACAATCAGCATCCTGTCAGCTCACCGTATCAGAAGTTACACCTAAGTGTGCACAGCATGAAATCAAACAACTGCATCCCACTGCCAAGTGTCTCACAAGAGGACACAGTCACCATTCCTTGCTGTTGGTACCCTCAAGAAGACTCCTTGGGTCTCACGTTTTCTGTCACAAGGTGGGTGACTTTATGTCACCTAAATCCTCCTTGAATTTCCTGTGATAATCCACAGTATTCTCAAACAAACTTTCACTTGAAGGCATTTTATGTTCTACCAAAACAAACACCTTAAACATAAATAAGTTAGGAACAGACTTTCTGCCTTCTACATCACGAAAATTTCCAGTAAATTCTGTATTTTCCACAGAAAATCTCAACATGACCTACATGCATGTGACCACATGCATGTGACCACATGCATGTGATTTTCTAGGCTGGAAGATACACTACCCTCCATCAAGTAGCAAACTAAAAAATTTTTCCCAATTCTTCCTCTACCACAGTTTCAAGTGGAACTTTTCACTGATGAAATTTACTTTAACACATCCATAAAAAGATCTATGCATCTCCAAAAAACTGAAGTTGTTGGGATAACCCCCTCACTGCTCAAACACGACTATGGAGAATTCTGTATTTAAGATTTAAGAGACAGGACTCCTATGACCTATCTCCTTGTAGCGTGGTGGTGTGGAGCTGATGTTAAAGGACACAGCTGCTCATATTTGTCACCATGGCATCCACTGGGACAAGATGCCTGGGACAGCACCTGGCTGAAGAGAAGGGACAAAAAGAGCAACTTCTGAAGAGAAAGTCAAGATTGAAACTTAACTTGGAGAAAAAGGATGGAGAGAAAGCAGAAAGAGAATGCTGTGGTGAGAACAGGGAAGCAACAGATGAAAAGGCAAGAGCAGAAATTAGACTTAGACCTATTGTGGGTGGAAGAAATTGTGCTGGATAGCTTGTACAGAAATTCAGGAAGAGGGCAAAACGCAGGAATAGGGAGCAAGAGAATGGGAACTCTGACAAGAACCAAAATAAGAAACATATACAGAAAGTGTTTGTATTTCACAGGAAGAGATCTGCTGAAGAACCAGATGAAACAGGTATTTACTTGTGATGAGTAGTTCTGACACAGCCCAATACTGCATGCAATAAATAAGGTCTACCGAAACAGAAAAACTAGGTTCATTAATGAAAGAACAAACTATCACAACAATGCTACACAGGCAACCTTTATTCTGACACTTCTTAACTTCTGAAAGCTAACCATAGCAACTTAATAAAGTTACTTCCAGGTAAATTTTGCTATGTTTGTAATTTTTTAAAAAATATTTTCTCACATACTTTTCTACAATTAGCAAGGATAAAGTAAAAGGACTCTGAGTAATCACAAGAAAAATTCTAATTAAAGACTATGGAGACAGGGATATAAAAGAGAATCAAATCTTGAAGAGGAAGAAGAGAGCCTATACATTTCCTAAGTAGACCCACGCGAAACAACCATGTCTTATTTGTAACCAAAAAGCACAAAGGCTAAGAAGAAACAAAAAAATATATTCCATTAAGCCCCAGCAGGTCTATCACTTGCAAAAAAATCAAAAGTCTGGATTTGACCAGCAGAAGAAGCTATTTGACCTGAAGTTTGGTCCACATCTAATCAATCTACAAAACAGTCTGGATTCTCAGACAATGTAGTGTTTCAGACACTTTGAAACCTGATATTTGATCCTCTGTCTGAAAGGTTTTATACATTCAAGTTAATAAAATTACCAGAACATGGTATTTTTCGAAGTGCTTTGCTATTAACTTAAAACCAGTAAACAAAACATCAAAAAAAGGAAATTCATGAAAGGAAAAGTGCTGATTTTACACTGTAAAACATTTTTGGGTAAAAACTCCCCAAATTTATGCAGTGATGAAGAGGAAAATATTTGCACAGTTTTCAACAGCATGAATTAACATTTAAAAAATTAACAATCTGTGAATAGTTCCAAATATCTAACTCTGCATATGTGCAAATTTCTTACCAGCTACTGGTAAATCCAGCTTTGCTCGTTTCAATTCTGATATAGAATTTTGGAGCTGCTCTATTACAAAGTCATCTTCATAGAAGAAATCCTTGGATAAAGACTCCTGCAGAAATTCTACAAGCTCTTCCATTTGTAATTTCATCAGATGCTCTATATAAGAAGAAAATGTTACATTATACATTAAGATATCTTGATAATGAACACTCAAGAATGTACTTTAGTCATTAGGTGCTTTTGTTTTCAAAGTAGAATGAAAAACACTTGTTAATTAGGCAGATAACAGATTTCTACAACCAGAGATCTAAAAATACATTAAAAATTCACTTGCAAGTCACCATGGAAATCCTTTCTACACATTATTTCCTACTTAGAACAGTGTTTTCCAAAAAGGGGCATCTTCAGAAAACTAACTACAAGTCACCGTCCTTCATCCTTCTCATGTCCAACAGCTTCAGGTCTTTATTTGTCAGCCTGCATCCTCAACTTACAAACACTGCTGTAGATCTGTACAACATACATCATCTCTCTTATTAGGAGCTTTGAAAACCAGAAAAACATTTTAAAAATCACTATTTACAGTACCCTCATTCACAACTGAATTAACTCCCAATGAAATGATGATAGCAGTTCACACTTCAGAACTGTCGCTTCAGGCTCTCTGAAAACTCAGGTCATATTTTGAAAGTCATTTTATAGTTATCAGATTATTTTTCTTTCCCTTTTTACACAGCAGTGAGGTCATGTGGATTGCAAGGCCGTAACTGCATACCTATGTCGCTTCTTTCATCATTTGGATGCCATCAAAAGTTTCAGAATGTATAATTTCAATATGGAAACCATAAAAAAAAGTTTTGGTGCTGTAATAAAAATGCTCTTGGTACGTATTCCACAATGACACTTTGACTGGATAGCTGTACCATTCACATTTTTGAGGGCAGACAAGAAACTGGAAAACAAATCAGAATCTGTCTTCTGCCAGCTTCTCTGCCAGCCTCTCATCTCCTCTCCTGTTGCCGTGAGGTTCTCTCAGTGTTTGATCATGGACGAAGTTGCTGTGTACTTGCTAAGCAAGCAAATCCACACTCAGATTTTTTCCTCAGGCCTTCCCATTAAAAGAGTGGGGAATAACAAAAAAATTCAAGTAGATGTCTATTTGCAAATAAAGAAGAACCAAAATGCTAAGCCTAATGATTTGCCTCTAAATGTTTAGCTTTCTCAAGTGCAATAATGTAAAAAGTTAACCCTTTCCATTTTTCAAAGCAGTTCATGAACAAACTAATGAGAACACCCCAGTGAGACAGTGAGGCAGCATCACCACAGTTCAAGAAGGATAAACTAGCAAGGAAATTATGACATTGATTCTGCAGGCCCCATGCAGACCTCCGCATTTACAGAGAGTCAAATGACTTCACTCAGAAAGCCAAAATCCCACAGAAGGAGTGTCTCAAACTCAAGCTACAAGTTATCATCCGTAGAAATGCTCGAGTCTCTTTAGAAGCCAACATCCACCCTCAAAAGCTTTTTGGGTCCTTTGGCACTTAGGATGCCAAGTCACTTTGGTGAACCAAGCACAGATGCTTTACACGGTTCTATTCAAAATCTCAAATTCTACCTCACCCAAAGTCAAGAGATGAAGGAGAAGGTCACACAGGCAGACTACAGAAATTCTGGATTTTAATTACATTCTTGGACAAACAATGGTTATCACCACACAGACTGGTGATTCCTCATTGCCGAGTACTTGCTGGTAGATTTTCAGCATTTAGTGGCACACTCTGGATTCTTCGTGTGCTTTTTCAATTAATTTAAATCCTGTGGGGGCTAACAAGCCATTTCCAGACCACGAAACTACCACACTTTTCCCCACAGTTTAGTCAGCAATACAACTCATTCAGGTCCAAATAACTTTTTGACTCTAATAAATGCTTCTCTTTGACAATCCCACTGCACTGGGCCCAGCTGAGATGGAGTTAATTTTCGCCACAGCTGCCCTCACAGTGCTGTGCTGTGCACTGGTGTCTAGAAAGGTCCATCTTGTTTTTTCCTTCCCCCAACCCTGCTGGAGGAGGGGAGGGATAGAGCGGCTTGGTGGGCACCTGGATCCAGCCAAGGTCAACCCACAACACACACTCTAATAAAGCAAAGATTTTTAACTTTTTGTGTGTAAGGAACGAAAAATACCTGTCAGAAACAGCATAAGGCAAACGGGAAACTAATTAAGGTCAAACTACACAAAATCAGATCAAAACTAGCTGAACCTCTGTTTAGGTTTCAAATGTTTGAGAGATTTCTTACTTCTGTGCAGTTTCAGAATTGTGTAAGACATAGCAGTGAGAATCCTCTCTCCTTCAAGTATGTAGATATCCCATATCCTGAGGCTTAATGTAAAGGGAGTCTGCAATGACAGAATCAGGCAATGCTGTGAAAACAGTCTGCCTCAAGTCACAATTAAAAACAGCAACAGAAAGAAAAACATACTCACACGATCAAGAAAACACTGGAAAAACCACTTGGTTGTGTAAAAGCTGGTGGGCATATCCTGGGAGTCCTGCAAACGACACAGAAGTTGAAAAATACTTTCAAAAATTCAAGTAATGCCTTGCACTGTCCATGAAAAAACATTTTCCCCTTGAGGCCAAGGTACTCAATTGTCACCCAATAGTCACTCGATAAATAATTACTTTAACTACATAAGACACTGTTACTTCAATCCAGATGCAATTCTGGTGTTCATAGCTTTTCATCAATATCACCACCTGAAGAACATGCATTTGGAAATGCAGAAGTATTAATACATCCTAGATTTTTATCGTGTTCTTGGGACAGAGGTACCAGAGGATAAAATCCTCTCTCAAGAAAATAAATCAATATTCTGGAGCAACCCAAGTTCAGGCACTGGGTCCATTAAGTCCTTCATTTCTCTGTAGCAAAGCCACCAATTTATGCCAAAGGCTGAAAGGACTTTGTTACAAAAATATATATCCACCAGAAATGATTGTAAAACAACCAAATTCTTTGACCACTGCGCCTCAAACAGGATGTACGCTGATAAGAAATTTTATTCCTTAATTAAGGGGCCTAATTTCCCCTAGAGCACTGATAATCCATGTGGTATGACACCCATTCAAAGATTGCTAAAGCTTCTCTGCAGCTTCACGGAGCTCTTCAAAGTTCTTTGCACAGTTAGAGGAAAAGCTGAAGGAAAAGCTGAAAAGTTATGAAATCCTGAATTTAACTGTGGGATAACATCATATTCTATGCTTGGATGCTTGGCAGATTCAGCTTTTCCAAAAATTATCGACCAAATCTGAGAACTTAGTTACACAAACACTGAATAAGGAATGGGCCAAATCCCTTTGGTTTATGTGCAGGCTTTACTTTTGTCTTTCAGGAGTTAACCTTGGCTCGTTTTAGTGACACTCACAGGAAGAGATGATGAGAAGGTGTTACTGCAAGTGAGCATCTCTAACACTACCTTTTAAGAACTGGAGATGGATTCTGGTAGCACCAATGTACTGTAAAAGGAAATTCTTGATGGCTACTGGAAGAGCATTTTTCTCCCATTAGAAAAATAATTTACATCTTAGAATAAATAAAGCCAATACCAGAAAAAAAAGGCATATTATTTTCTATTTAAGAGCATTAGAAGAGATAAAACTCTACATTTAGCTTCATGAAAATACAAGTATTTTAAAAGGACCATTAACCCCTCTTATCAAGGTTATTTTTTAAACAGAGATTAAAACTGGTTGTTCATAAAGTCACCTCTGTCCAGAGATGAACCACAAAGCTAAACATACAAAAAACCCTTGATAAAATGTTCTAGCATCAGCTTGCTTACAGCAGCTCACACAAGGCCAAACAGAAGAAAGACAAATTGTGCTTAACTCAGAGGTCCAAAGTGACACAGACACCCAAACTACTCACTCTTAGGATCCAATTTTATCCTAACTCTGCCAAGGTGTACCATAACTTTGTCTATAATGAAAACAACACCACGTCTGCCTCTTAAAGCTTTGCATTTTTTCCTCAGGTTTGAGTATTCTCGATCTAGTGGGTTCACCTCAACTGAAACAAGGTAGAAAGCTATAAATTAGCATTGCTTGTATAGTGAAATAAATACTTACCAAATGCTGCTTAAGTTTGGACAAAAATTTCTTCAGTATTTTGTCATGATGTTCCTGAAACCGCAACAGTTTTGGAAAACCAGGAATAAAAAAACCTAAGAATAGAAGTTGACCATTTAATAGGTGTTTGTGCTATAAAAATGACATTAAAAAAGGCATTAAGGCTCCAAGAACATTATTCCTCTATAAGACCACTGGATCTGAACAGATATTCATAACAATATTTTGATGTCTCTATACAGATATGCACATACTCCTGCCCAAATAGCACAAATCAATACATTCCCTTAGTCACTATTATTAGATCAGAATGACAAATGACAACAGATCCATCGGTCCTGCATTAGTCAAACAAATACAAGATCACATGGAAACTACATTTATAATTATTCTTTAAAAGAAAACAAAACAAAAAATCACAAGCCACACACACTAAAATTGAAATTATAGCCCAGAAAATGCATAATAGAAGGGCAAACAGCATAGGTGTCTACTAGAACTGTCTGCATTGAAGAAAAGACCATAAAAAAGACAAGTGGGATACTCCAGCAAGACAAATATCATGATTATATACTGTAAGTAAAGACTGTAAGGTCACACAACTGAAACAAAGGGCATAAAAAACCCCATCTAATAGTTTTAGTGATCATACATGGAAAAGGAAAGCTCTAAGACCCCCTTCCAACTGAGGTATCAGCAGAGTTAAAAAATGGCCCAGAGTAAACACGCAACGCAAGGCAAGAATCACAGACAGACACTGGATTATACAGATCTAGTGCAGCAGTTCCCTATTCTTAGGATTAAAAACATTGAAAAAAAACCCAAATATCTTTTAAGCAGTATGAAAACTGGAAGAACAAGTATGGACCCATAGTAGCCACACCACTTAAAAAGAAAAAAGAAAAAAAGAAAAAGGAATGACCTAAAGAAGTCCCAAACCCAAAAGCAAAGTCTTTCTAGTCACCAATTGTGTAATTCAGTGCATAGTCACTAAAACACAAGATTTACTACCTCAGATTCACACAGGTTTAGTATTTAATAGACACAAATGCAAATTCTACAATACTTAAATGTCAGGTTGCATATTAGGAAATTTCAATCACACAGGCAAGGCATTTGGTTTTTTTCTTACTGTAAACAGTGAATGACTACATCAAAGCTCATTACCCATCAACAGTAACAATAAAGGTTTTTTTTCCATGGAAGGTTGCTCTTTCACGTTTCTATACACCAACTCATTATGTTGAATTTTTAAGACTATAGAAAAGATCAGTGGAAAGAGCTTCCAAAAAAGCAAATACTTTTCTGGGTCAGATATCTGTATTTTATCATTTAGAGACTTCACATCATCCATACAATATGAAATACCCCAGAGACCAAATTCATCTCTTGATTTCAAGTGGTCTTGTATTAGAAATTAGTCTGGCTAATGGGCTGCACCCAAAAAGTATTCCAGGTTGCCGTATCACAGGTAAAAGTGAAAAACACATGAAAAAACTTGTCTGTGGGGAGCAGCTTTCAACCATCCTAATCTTGCCAATATGATTCTAATTGAATCACTCAGCCCACTCCCATGATTTCCATACAGAGATGCCCATTTCAAAGACCCATCTGATGGCCAGTGGCATCAAGGGCAATTAGAAAAGTTTTTCTTCATGGATATTGGCAAATTGGAATTGAAATTCCTTAAGCTTTCAAGAGCTGACAAACAGCGCTTTAAGCTACTGTAATATGACATCAGTTAAATCAGTTTTAAAGTTTCCTTTCCAGAATCTACAGTGGTATTTACAGATACACAGTGACCTAAACTCATTTGAAACAGACACATTCTAAGAATCCCGGGTTGGATGGGACTCCTGGAGATTATCTAGTCCAACCTGCTGAAAGCAGAACCTTAAACTAGTTGGCAGCATTTAATAAATGATAAATTGGGAACACATGAATTATAATTGAAGTTTTATCAGCATATCTATAAATGCAAACTTGCCTAACAGGCGCTGCCAAGGCAGTTCCAACGTGTGTAACAAAGCTGTGCCATGATGGTTCATATGCCCTGTGGAGGAGCTCATCACACCTTGGGCTACCCAAAGCTCCCTCCTTCCCTCTCCTGTCACTTGAGAGGTGTGCGATAGGAATGAAGGAGGGGAAGAGGGAGGTCTGAAACATCTCAAGCAACAAATCTGCCCTCTTGTTCATCACATCTTGTTCATCAGGCACATGATTTGATAAATAAGGAGCGGATTTTGACTTACTTCCCCCAAAACACCTAGAATTTTCTGTGAGCTTTGAGAAGCTCAATATTCTACACAGCTGCAGTTGCACAGGTTTGGATTATTATGAAATCTATAGGTTTTTTTGTATGATGTTTTTAGTCTGTAAAAACTAGAAGATTGTGTAAAACTCCAAGAAAATCTTTTGTCATTTGATGAATTCAAAATTTCCTTTATGAAACTGACATCAGATCACACTTTTTTCCTCCTCCATATTCGGTAACTTCGCAGAACTATAAACAGCAAAATAACAAACCATCCCTTTGTTTTGGAGATGGAGAACATACAGGAATACTGAAAAGCCTGGGAAGGAAGATATCACAGAATGAGAAATTCTTCAGAAGGGAAAAGCAACTAGAGGTTGTTGGAAATCTGCTAAAAAGCCCAAGTTCTGGATGACATTTACTTCTGCAGGCTTCCAAGAACCACAGCTTTTCTGAATCACCACAACTGTGACATCACAAAGATTTTGGAATTCCTGGACTTGTTCCATACCAATAGCCATGGAATAGGCATAGATCATACTAAATCTGGCATGGAAAGAGAGAACTACCAATAACATACAAGCAACAACACCATGAGAGCAGGAAATTCTGTGTGAGGCAGAGATAAAACTGAGAAATCTGAAGTTCAAGACTAGACACAAGTCCATTTTTTACTGTAGATTCCTGTCCTGCCAAATGATAGCACAGCTGCAATATTATTTAACACATTCTCTATTAGGTTTCCACTACTATTTTATTACTATATAGACGTCTACATAACCAGCTTTCAATTGGTTACATTCCCTGAGAGAGTAAGAGAAGAGGAAACCATCTGATTTTCATTAAGAACTATTTGAAAGATATCACATATAAAAACCGTTACTTACTCTTATGGATGAGAGCTCCAGTAACATCCAATACCTCCCCCAAGTATAAAGCTCCTATTATGTCTTATTTTTGACCAATCAGAACAGCATAGTTCCATTTTCAAATAATTTACAACTTAAATAGGACAGGCTGAAACCTAAATATACTGACATGAAACTCCATACCATGCATAGCGTGCTTTGGACCAGAGAGAAGTTTCACCAAGGCCCAGAAGGCATCTTCTTCATTCATGTACATCAGGAGCAAAGCTGTGATCTGGCTCATTCCCTGACAGTATCCAACTTCCTGAAAATCATAAAGTGGAAATATTAAAATGCTGGAAACAAAAGCTTCATAGCCATGAGCTTTTAGCTTTTCCTCGAGTTAGTGGACGAAAGATGATGCCTGTCCTGATGGCAAAGCTTCCCACCAAACACGCTTCATCTTTTAACATTAAAAATATTGATAGATAGAAGGGATGATGCACAACCCTCCAGCTGAAAAGTAACCTGGAAGTATTGATTGCTCATTAGAACTCACTACTGATCAACAAAATCCTTGGTCAGTACTAATATTTTCAAGTTACTGTATCATCTTATTGTCCAATGGATGCATTTCTCATTTAGTTGTAATTTGGGGGGTTTTATGGAGGGTGAGAGTATCTGGCTTTGTTCTGGTTTACAGTCAGGGCACCATCTGATAAACCCAGGATTTTTCAAGAGTGACCTGTAACTATAAACTTACTCAAGTTTAGCAGCCCAATAGCAAGTAACTGTAATAAACCCAAAGAAGTGTTATTGTTCCAAAACTGAACTTGAGTACTTCCTCTGCTATTAATTTTGAATTTTATGGCAGGAACCAGCTGTCACTATCATTCAGCTGCTCAGATAACCCCATCAATAAAGTATTTGTAAGGACAACTACTTAATTGTTGAGTAAGTTTTTTCAGGTTTACAAGTTCTTAGCACAAGTTTGTTCTAGAGATAAAACCAAAGCATTAAAACTACTACACATTAAGAGGAAAAATCCAGCAACAGAGCTGCAAAATAAAAACTTCACTATAATATTCTCATCATTACACTTTAATGATTGATTTTAAACATTATACAAGCAACTTGAAAATACTAGTCCAATGTTTTATAGGAGATATAAAAGGTCAGACAGAAAGGTTACATTTCCTAGAACTTTGAAAAAATCCAAACAAACCAGTATTTAATTCAAGTAACTGCTTAATTCCTCTTTCCTCTTCTAAAGTTAACGTATTTTATATTGACTTCTAGGGAGTTGCTGATGGATACACAATGGAAGATAAACAGAAATGCTCAAAATGGGCCCAAGGAATCAGGGGACAGTGCATTAAAACCCCACGTAAATGTAGACAGGATGGCATTTCTTTCTTCTATTTACAGCATACAGCCACAAGACATTACAAAATACATAAGCTTCTAACCCTTATGATACAGTCTGGAAAGCCCACTCTAATAAATCCCCATCCAGGACTGCAGCCAAGACCAAGGGCTTATGTAAAGAAGATGCAACCTTTTAAACTAATTTCAAATTTTTAGAACCTTTCAGGTTTTGAAATACACCTGTGGACTCCAACATGCATCTTTCGGCAGTATTTTTCTCCCCATCATTCAAATGAAAGGGAGGCAGGTAATATAATGGGGGGAAGTATCAGTCACATAACACTCCAGCACAACACAAATTCATTAGTTTTATTAGACACAATATCCTTGGCTTCAGCCAAATTGTAAGCACAATTCAGTCTGTCCAATAAAACTCATAATTGAGATGCTTTATTTTAACTTCAGCTCAAAACATGTCAATAAATCATTTATTTCTATGTATTTCCAAAGGTCTCTGAAACGTCTGTTGGTTTTCTTAGGGAGAAAGAGATGCAAATTATCTTATAGCACATTCAGAGAAGCCAGATTTAAGTGTGAAGGAACACAACTTACCGTATTATATATGGAATATGCAGCCAAAACATGGAACAAAGATTGTTGCCTGGAGAAATAAGAGCAGAAAATGAAAAAAAAAAAATAGCATTATCTTTTGTAAAAACAGAATAACATAGAAGTAGTGAATTGGATTTTGGAAACACGTTTTCCCAATTCAACCTGTCTTGCAGTAAAGAACAGGATAAACCACACTTCACAAAGATAAGTGCTTCTGATTTCAAGCCCATTTCATAATTAGCACCTTTATGATGTTTTACATGTTGAAATGTTTCAAAAAGTATCAATAATACTTTAGAAGAGAGTGATGGCATATCATCATTTTTACAGGTAAAGTGAAACATTGCAGGGGTGACATTTCAAACACTGATTTATTCTGAATGCCAAAATTTAAACACCTCAAACCTGATTTCTGTGCTTGCAGAACTAACAGCTGTTACTGATTCCAAACAGAGATGTAGAAGTGAAGATGTGAAATACACAAAGCAGCCACAAAGGTGTCTTAATCTTGGCACCAAATTCAGAGTCTGCTCTAGTGACTGCTACTGTCAAACTGAAGAAAAACAATAATAACTCTGGCTCAGCATCCTGTGCTCAGCCCTCTGTTGATCTCTGGATACTTCAAAGCTAGAATTACAAAGAGCTTTGTAGAGGTCTTTTGCTTTCTGTAAAACAGTCTAACTTGTGAAGGTAGCCAGACAAAAAACCTCAAACAACAACAAACCAACCAGCACAACTCTGCTCTTTCCAAGTGGTACACGAAAGTAATGGTGGAGAGCTCTCATAATCAACTTTTAAACTCACAGCTACTTTTGTCACCTCTTCAGGAGAGAATCTGGGTACCTGAATGCCTACTTTCATCTACAAGTAAAACTGCTAAAATTTAACAGCTGAATTTTCACAGAATCACAGGGTTGGAAGAGACCTTCATGATCACTGAGTCCAACCCATGCCCTAACACCACCTCAGCTAAACCATGGCACTGAGTGCCACATCCAATCTTTTTTTAAACACCTCCGGGGATGGTGACTCCACCATCTCCCCGGGCAGATGATTTCAGTGCTTGAGAAC
>VWZT01000384.1:1572848-1601107 GCA_013397055.1 Pachycephala philippinensis
CCCCCAGGTCCCTTTCTGCCTGGGCACTGTCCAGCCACACTGTCCCCAGCCTATGGCATTGCAGGGGGTTATTGTGGCCAAAATGCAGGACTCGGCACCTGGACTTCAGTTAAACTTCATCTTACTGGACTCTGCCCATCCATCCAACCATTCCAGGTCTCTTTGCAGAGCCCTCCTTACCTTCCAACAGATCGACACACGCTCCCAGCTTAGTGTCATCTGCAAATTTACTAATAGTAGACTCAATACCCTCATCCATGTCATCAATAAAAATATTAAACAAAACTGGCCCCAGCACAGACCCCTGAGGGACACCACTAGTGACTGGCCACCAACTGGATGCAGCATTGCTCACCACGCCTCTCTGGGCCCGGCCATCCAGCCAGTTCTTAACCCAGTGAAGAGTGCACCTGTCCAAGACGTGGGTTTTGCATATTGTCCTTTTTCTGTCCAGTGAAATTTTCTCCCTGTTACTAATCAATGAATGGAAAGAGATATTAGCGGGCTAAAAAACAGAAAACATAAGCCAGAAGGTGCTTATTTTCTTTTGGGAAGAGGATTTATACTTCGAGAATTTTATCAAAACATCTACATTGTGGCATTCTGGTTTAGCCTCTTGCAGAACTGAAGTTTAGCCATTCTCCAGTAACCAAAGAAAAGTGTAACAAGATACTAGACATTAAGCTGGAGCCTCATTTTACAAGGACAAACTAACGGTACCCAGTGTACACAGGAACCTCCTGTACCCTCAGATGACCATATAAAACTGAACACAGGAGCTCAATCTCATCCAGTTACATACACAGAATAATGGTGATTTTAGTATTATTTACACTAGATGGTAGCACTGAAGACCTGTAAAAGAATGAACCTTCAAAGACATACAGTCCGCTTAAAAGTCAAACAAGCTATTGACTTACCCAGGGGACTTTATTTCACTGCTATGTGAAATGATTTCTGAATTTTTCATCGAGGCATTGCTGGAAATGCATAATATATGTACAGTAATTCTGAGATCTATTCCAAGTGTGAAATTGCTTTAGGCAGCCAAAGGCTTTCCTGTGGACTCTGAGGGCATGGTTACAACAGCCACAGGGACTGGAGCTGGCTCTGCTTGTGTTAACCCCAAACTGATGAGGCAACGAGCTTCTGCTGACATCTAAAACGTGTGCACAGAAGGAAGAGAGGCCCGAACAGCACAGGCACTGACAGCCCTGCACAAATGGATCTGAACTGCACTGGCTGCATGGAACAGTCTCAGCTTGGGAACCTCCGCTCTGTGCTCCTTCCTTACAGCCATCACAGAAATTCCCCTGATTTAGAATTTTTCCACAAAATATCTAGAATAAAAGTGGAAGAAAATGTTTCTTTTATTATCACATTAAAGTCCACAGCTCTGAGTACTGCTTTTTGAGAACAGTAGACCACCATAAAATCTGCCTTGGCAAGAAAAGGAGATTAAAAACTGAACTAATACAGAGACAGAAGGGGAAAAACCCCCTCTTCTTCTCAGCAGGATGCTGATGCTGCAAGCGAGCAACAATACTGATGCTTGTATCCCCACTTTTTTCATTATTAAGCATTTTTAAAGATGACAGCTGCCTAATATTCCTCATCTAGTGGCAGGAAAAAATAACAAAACAAAACATTCTGAAGAAATTCAAAAGCATTATGGCCTACAGTTGTAAACAATTAAATGCTCCCATACAAAAATACTGCTTTATTTGGTTCTGAATTAGATACTTGGAGAAGAAGAACACGAAATCCAAAGCAAGGCTAAAGTCTCTGGGAAGTGGAAGTTTACTCACTTTACACCATATCTGTCCCGAAACATGATGTGGTCTCTGTACGTCCGGTTCACATCAAGGTCAATTTGCCGGATATCTGGCGACGTCCCTCGTGCTTGACACTTCAATTTCTGGGAATACCATAAAGAACAGACATTAAGTTTAAAACTGTGAACTCTAAAATAGCAGAAATCTGCTTGACTGTACAGCTATATCGAAGCAATTGCCATCACGTGATTTGAAACAATACAGAACAGCAACTCACGAGATTAAGAGTTGTAAGTTCCAAAATAAGCATAAACAGGTACAAATTCTGTGAGTCAGAAACGGCCACAGAGGAAAGATGCAGAAGGACCAATCCCATAACACACATTTTTTGACACATTATTCACTGCCCGTATTTAAGGCTGTTTCAGCATTTCAAATTTCTCAGTGCCATTTCTTAAGCAGGCACAGCACTAGAGAAAGACAGAAAATTAATTTTGCTACTCAGGAACAAGAACCTGAGATGCAAGTGCTCTAGACTAGACTTTAAGCAAATGATTTAGTGTGGTTTTCATACTTTTCCTGTCGTTTTCTCTAGTAGAAGTAATAGCTACATAGCTGCCAGTTATTATCTAAGTATAGATAATGGACATTTCTCTAGTAATTTCCTCTGTCTTTCTGTTCTAATCTAATTTAGCTGCAGAATATGTCTACTTTAGCACTTGCTTTAGTGTTTTATAATTAAATCCATTTTTGTAATTGAATACTTATGAAGCCTGCACAGGTTTAGACTGACACCTTATTTTTTGCACTTAAAATAATTTTCTCTTGACACCCATTCATTTATTCTCACTTCTGTCCATAAAAGTTGAGTTTGCAAGATCCTGGATTCAATATGGTACTTTCAAAACATTACTTCTGACTACTAGAGAATACCACAGACAATTGAAAGGCAAAACTCTATGAACTCTGGTTGCAAGAAAAGAAGAGTAAAGATAAAAATAGTAATAACAAAGGGATCAAACAGGGAACAGTAACATGCATCAAGTCTGTTGAACACAACCAGAAGCTTTAGGCACATGAGGAATTACTTGTAAGTCACTGAACCAACACAACACTAACCACAATCTCAGTTATGTGCACCTTTCAGTACACTTTACACTAAACACCCAGAATAATTTGTCCCCCAGACAGACAGAAAGGCAGCAAAGGGAAAATTTCTGGTTTTAAATGCCTATGATTTGATGGAATATAGGAAAAGAAGCACCTTGAGCCCTTGCAATCATGGCAGCTTCCCGGGTGAGAGAGCAGAAAAGCACCGAAAGTTTGAGAAACAGGAAGGACAGAAGGTTAAGAACTGGTCTTTCCCCTGCATAGAGAACTGAAAGAAGCTATCTGACCTACAGAAAACGTGTATTATCCTTCTAAATTTAGGGTGTACAGTTTGTAAGTGACACTTGCAGTGAGCAGTGTTAATATCATTTCAGGAAATAGGAAAATAGAGAGCAGCAAGATGAGTTTATGGCAAATAAATCAGATAATGATGGAAGAAACTCTTCCTACTTCTGTATCTGAACTACAAACACTTCTTTGTTTTGCATTAAGCATTAGATGACATTAATAATTACTGAAGATTATTTCACCTATTTTTAAATGCTTCTAATTTTACTCAGCGTTCTCCCCCACAACTACATTATTCAGCATTAACTCTGTTCTACCTCCTTTGGATCTCCCACTAGTCTTACTGAGGAACTTAAAGCCTGTTAGACTAAAGAGTGAGAAATATGAGGAAGGTAACAAACACCAATATTTAGGTAACACCAATACCAGCACCAATCTTCTTCCATGAGGTTCCTCATCTACTCAGACTCAGTCTCAGCTCAGCTTTTGAATACACAGCCTTTTTCCTAGCTAAGACAAGCAATAGAGTGCAATATAATTTCTAATTTATTTTTTTAACACTGCATAACAGCAAAAGCCTTAATAAAGCCTGTAGTTTTAGTATCTGATATTTTTTAATTAATATTAAGTAGAAATTCTACAAACTCACATTATAAAAGTCTTTCATTTCTTCTTTCATCTTAGGAACGTCAAGCAGCAAAGACCAGACTTGCCCTCTGAACTGCAGCGGGATCCCTTTGTAAATTCTCCTATGAAACTGCAAAAAAAGAAAAGAAGATAAAAATGAAGCACAATTCACAATGCTCTGAATAAAAGGAATAGTGAGGCACAACATGCTGAAGAGAAAAATGCAATTACACCAACTGCCCCAGGAAAGGGATGACCTGCTGGGGTCGAAGTGCTCCAGTGTGTTTTAAGGGTCAGAACGTGTCCAGCAATGCCATTTGGGACCTCTTGACAGAATCCAGAGGCACAGGGACAAAATGGAAACATAGGCCAAACCATCCCAGGTGATGTTTTCAAGCCAGGACTTTTGCATGTAAGAAGGTCTATCAAAATTGTATCACCTTTGCTGAGCAAATTTTGTAATTTAGATCCCAAAAATCAGATTCTTAGCAACACTATTTCAGGATAAGCCACAAATAACTCACTGTAATTACAGTCTATAAATAGACATAGCAAAAGGCAAGCAGCAAAATCACAAAGCTTTAAAAATTATCAGTAAAAAACCAAAAGCAGAACTGATTTTTGAATTCTTGTAAAACTGTGACAGTGTGCTGAAATGTATGTATGCAAGGAAACAAACTGTGAGATCACAAAGAACCAGAATGTGCCATTTCTAAAGCTAACAGATCTCAGATTCTATTTCTAAACTAATAATCAGTTTCCTACACGCATATTAAAACATTCACCAAAAAACCCAACAAAAAACACAAAAAGGTGTTACCGTCTTTTGGAGACATATCTAAGACAAGGGAAATAAAAAAGACAACTCTGACAAAGAAAATGAACCTTTCTGAAGTTATGGTTTTACCATTATTTTAATGATTACACAGGGAGACAATTAGATTTAGAAGAGAACAAACCACACACAACTGCTCTCCAATTTTTTCTTCGTGTTTATCCCTACAATGAAAGTTAGACCTTAAAAATTTCAGTTGAAAAAGCTACCACTTCCTTTAAACATTTTTATTAAAGTTATGTTTGCAGTAGGAAATATTTTAAAAGCAATGTCCTGCTCAAAGACAGGATTTTTTTTTTCTTTTCACTTATTTCACATCTCCAGTTTTAGAGAATTAATGAACCCCTCGTTGCAGTATATTTCCAAACCTCCTGCCATTTGGAATATATTGGCTCCTTAAAGGTGTCTTTAATGCCAACAAGGATTTGTGTCTGGATTGCAGAATCTGTAACTCTTGCACAAGTGAGGTTATGAGTTTCTTCCCTTGTTCCTTTTTCAAATGAAAAATATAAACTTGTATAAGATACAGCAGCCATCCTGGAGGCTGTCCACAAAAAAAATGTTGCACTTCATAAGAAAAATTTGCTGCCTTAATACCAAGAATGCTAAAGCAGCAACACTTGTGGTGTGAGCACAGCTGTGCCAGTGCAGTTTCTCCTGTAAAGATGAAGAACAACACACAGAGCTCCAAAGCAGCCTTCTCTGCAGATGGATACCCTGAGCTCAGGTCACAGAATTTCAGTGTTTGTCAACCCAGACACAAGGTAACTGCTTGGGGGAGAGAATTCAGTCTTTTGAAAGCCAAACACCCCCAACTGCAGTGGAGTCATCCTAGGAAGAGATTAGCCTGTCTACTGGAAAGCAGAATGAGCCAAATTTGCAGTATCTTTTCTGGAAATTTGGAAGAAAACTAGGGGAAAAAAATGCAGTGATCTATGTCCTCAGTGACAGGTAGTTCTATTCCTCAGACCCACGTAAAGCAACAGAGTACCTTCACAACAAACATTTTTGTCAGCTAACTGTAATTTTTAACTCATTTTCAAATGTCTCCAAGAACAAAAGGTTATTAATGAAGACAACTGGTTGAAGAATAAACTCTCAAGACTACTGCTGTATAAATTAATATTTTGGGAGAAGGTCAGGTGGATACAAAAGGCCAGAAATAAGCTTTTATAATAATAGCTTCTTATCCAAACAGAATCAAAACAATTCAAACCATCCATCCAAAGTATGGGGATGTTCAGGGGTTTTTTGGAAAATAAAACTGAAGGAGAAGAACCTCCAGTTTCAGAGGGGTCCTTGGCATTTACAATTTCCCCATCTTCTGCACTGCCAAGACTGAAACAGCCAAATGCTAGAAGAGCCCTTAAAGCAGTAAGTAAAAACTGAGACAGAGAACTGTGGAAGCACTTTTCACAGAAAAGTTCGAAAAGTGAGTAGCAAATATAACTTTAAAAAGAGCAGAAAGGACAGAGGTGAACAGTTTCATCAGCCCACTACAGCTATGCCAAAAAAAAAAGCCAGGAAAAAGCAAACATTTTCAGTAGCTAAGTTCTGAATTATTGCACTACCTGACAGAATAAACCCAAATAACATTCACAGCTTCTTGCAAACCATTTTAGATCTGTGTTCAGCTGACTCTGCTGTTCCAACTATTCTTTTATTGAGGCAGAGAAAAGCTCTCAGTCATCCCAAGTCATTACTAGATCCTGCCTACAGACTCAGCAAAACCCAAGACCAAAGACTTTCACTATCTGATACAGAAGAGAGAAATGTCACTCAGTCACGGCACAGGCTCCACTGCACAAACAAGAACATGGAAACAAGTGTGAAAAATTTCATATACAATGGAAAACTGAGAGGAGTGGCTGATAACACCAAGAGGGTTGTGCTGCTATCCGGAGTGATGCCAACAAGCTGGAGAAATGGGCTGCCAGGAACCTCACAGAGTTCAACAAGGAGAAGTGCAAAGTCCTGCACCTGGGAAGGAACAGCCCCGGGCACCAGAACATTCTAGGGGTCACCAGCTGGAAAGCAGCTCAGAAGAAAAGGACCTGGGGGTCCTGGTGGACACAAAGTTGAGCAGGAGCCAGTGCAGTGCCCTTGAAGCAAAGATGACCAATGGTATCCTGGGCTGCATCGACAGAAGGATTCCCAGCATGTTGAGGGAGGTGATCCTCTCCCTCTGCTCAGCACTGGTGAATCTGGTTCTGGGCTCCTCAACACAAGCCAGACATGGACACACTGCAAAGGGCTACAGAGATGATGAGACTTGACCATCTGTGCCCTGAGGAGAGGCTGAGAGGGCTGGGACTGTTCAGCCAGGAGCAGAGAAGGCTCAGGGGAATCTCATCAATTTGTCTTTTGCATCACCCTGAAGGAAGGGTGCAAAAAGGACAGAGCCAGGCTCTGTTCCGTGGTGCCCAGTGACACGAGCAGAGGCAATGGGCACAAACTGAAACACTGGAGATTCCCTCTGAACATCAGGAAACATTTTTTCACTCTGAGGGTGACAGAGCACTGGCACAGGTCATCCAGTCAGGTTGTGGTGTCTCCAACCAATACTCAAAAGCCATCAAGACATGGTCCTGGGCAGCTGGAGGTGGCCCTGCTCGAGAAGGGGCTGGACCAGGGGACCTCCAGAGGCCCCTTCCAACGCCAGCCTTTCTGTGACCCTGTGCAATGCCGCAGCTTTGTGAAAATGACACGGCTGAGCTGTGTCTTGGGGAGTGTGGGGGGGAACCCAGACACAATTCACTGCAAAATTAATTTCTGATAATCATTCAGTCACCAAATAGTTAAAGAAAATATAAATTAACACACTGATTATTAGCTAGCTGAATATCTTTACCATAAGCACCATGCTAGTGCCCTCTGCTGTCTCTTTATGTTCTTACATAATACCAGGTTAAAAATCTGCTGAGAAATGCTGGTTGGGTCTATACACTCGCAGAACTCTCATCTCCTTTTCTGCTCTCTCTGAATTAATAATTAAAACAGAAAACAGAAAATTCAGGAACTTACTTTTTTCATCTGCTTCAGGGAAGATGAAATACTGAGTTAATTTTCAACGAATTATTTAAAATTAAGGCTTCCTTAAGATAATAGCTCAAAACAAAACACAAACATATAAACATACATAAAAATACAGGTTTAAGTTCTGTATCACATCTAAGCTGATATTCAGCCAAGGACAGCAGTCAAACTCTTGCAATTATTAGTAATATTGTTGATCCTGAAGCAGGGAGGAGAAACTGACACTAAATGAGGCCCTGTCACCTGGGAATTCAAAGGAGTTTCTCATGCAAAAACAAACTGGACCTGTAAATACACTGAATATACAGAATGAACTAAAACCCTTATAAAGCAAGAAGACAAAAAAAAATTAGTTATTGTCTCAATGAAGTCCATAATGTCCAACATGCAAAAACACCTGGAAAACATACAACCTTCCCTTCCTTTGCCCAGCCCCCATCTCTCCAGCTCATAAACCCAGCTGGTTTCTGGACAAGAAATGAGGCCACTGTCACACAGCACGGGCCTGAAGAGTGGCAACTGGCATCATTGCTCCTGCAAGATATAAAGCTGGTTTTCTTGAAAATAAAACTTCCTCAGCTGTGTCAGGAAGAGCTGCACAAGCAGCAGAGGGACTCTGCCACCTCAAAAAGAATCAGTGATGAGAAGCATAAGAATTAAAATCTGAAGTCTCACAAGAAAGTATATTTATAATGAAAAGAAAATATATTTATAAAGCATGCTGCCTTTAAAGGTTCTTCAGCTTCTGTGGGTTGCATAAAAGGAAGAAAAAGTGCAAATAGAAGAGTTGTTCCATCTCATTCAAAAATCTCAGGAATGCAAAGAGGGTTCTTCATTAAGGCTCTGTGTTCAGACTCCAAAAGAACTGGAGACTTGATTATTATACTGTGTGTGACTGCCAGAGCAGCTGGAAATGGCAGCTACCCTGATTGTTTCTCTTCTTCCTTTCCCCTTCAATTTAGGCAGCTTCAATCACAGATAGATGAAGGCAGACAGGGAAAGACAGAAATACTTTGGTGGAAATACTCAAATGGGAATACAACATATAACAGTTTTATTTAATCTTTCCTGAAAGTTATGATCATACTAAGCCAAGAAGGATTTACTATCTGTGGGTGGTTGATTGTACCCTGAACCACTAAGCAGTAGAATACAAATAGGAAATAAAAGCATAAACCAGAGAAGGACCACACTGAAACACAAACTTTGCTGCTCTGTGACACTTCCTGCATAAGAAATGACTGATGGGGAGATGAAAGCTTTGTTTTGACAAATATCAATCACATGAAGACACAAGGGCAGTTACACACTTCGGAGTGGTATCTGTAAGAACCATGACAACTCCACTGAAAGAGATGCCTAAATAACTACACAGGAATCAAGGAGTTTTATACACAAAGAGCAAGTCAGACAAAAGCACCAGGAGGCCTTTATGAATGAACAGGAGCTCCTGGGCAATCTCAAACAGAAAAAGGAAGCCTACAGGGGGGAAGCAAGGACAAGCAGTTTGGAGGAATACAGAGAGACCATTCAAGCAGCCAGGGATCAGGTTAGGGAGCTAAAGCCATGGTGAGATTAAATCTGGCCAAGGACATCAAGGGCATCCTATGTAAGGAAGAACTTCTTCCCTGTGAGGGTGGTGAGACCCTGGCACAGGTTGCCCAGAGAAGCTGTGGCTGCCCCATCCCTGGAAGTGTTCAAGGCCAGGTTGGATGGGGCTCTGAGGATCATGGTCTAGTGGAAGGTGTCCCTTGTCCATGGCAGGGGGCTGGAACTCAATGATCATTAAGGTCCTTTCCACCTCAGGCCATTCTGTGACTGTACATTGTTATAGAGCTGTACATGGGCTCACTTTGTTATGACATACTTCATTACCTCTAAGCTATTACTCAAATATGGTAGAGGCTGGCACATTTCTGGTCTCAATATGGTAATTCTTCATCTTTTTCCAGTTCCTCATGGTATACATTCCTAACCTCTATTCCCCACCCCCTCTTTTTTACAAGGTTGAAGCACAAGCATTCTAATGGGAAAACAGTGTGAAGTTCCCAGAGGCTTCATCTATTTTCTTGAGATGTTCTTCAGCAGTCAAGATCAGGGGAAGATGTAAACTGAAGCATCTCAAAGGCACACACACACCACCAGTGTGCTAATGTTTTCTCATTAATTCTCTTTGTGAAGTTATGACAGGAAAAAAAAACTTGAGAAGCAGCCTATAGGCAGCTCTGGAAGAGTACTGAATGAAAACTGTAGTTTGCAATTAAGCATATGACAAGTTTGGGATAACGTAATCAAATACATGGATTCATTTACAGTATGTGTACAGTATGAACAGATTCCTTCAAGGCAAAGCTCTCTCAGCTATGTATTATGAAGGCTCATTACAAACAGGCTGTCCAAAGTCCTGTACTTTGTACATATCTGCTGTATACCGGGGACCATCACTTTCTCTAAGTCTACCTTCCTATCTATTTAACAGCGCAAGCATGTTTCAAATATGCCATTTTCCAAAACCAAGCCATCACTACAATTATAATCTATAACCCTACAACATTATTACTGTTGTTGTTGCTACAGTGTTCCCTTCAGTGCTGTTCCTAAAGAACACTCATTTCAGGAGCAATCTGACTGCACAGAAACCATGGCAGTGTCAGGTGAAGTGAGTCTTGTAACACACAGGCTGTTCATTTTCTTTAGCAATTTGTTCCTCTAGCATTAACTACTTTATCCAGTCAACTGAAGACAGAAAACAAGAGTCAGGAACTGTTCCTGCAACTACTCCTTCCGTGCTTCAAGAATGTGAGCATGGAAAGGTAGCACATTCTTCCAACACAATTCCAGAGAAAAACTGTCTTTAACTGTGGGTTTTGCACAACTCTGAGAACATGGCCAGGCTTTCCATTAAGAGCAGTGACAAATAATGTCTGGCTTTCTACTGGATGCTCAGGACGAGGAGGCGGTTGATTCTTTCTTCTGTATCTTCTGGTTCACTTACCATTTAAGATGTGAGAAAGAGTAAGGAAAACACCCTTGTTTTTTAAATTTCATGTGCTTCACTAGAGTTCAACAATGAGTGAATATTTTTCCTAGCCTCAAGCCAAGTTCATCCCTTTATGAACATATTGAATTATTCCAGTCACTATTTATAGTTCAGCCTATAATTTGTTACATGAACTGAAACTCTTTCTGCTCAGCTAATCTGCTATACCTTCTGCATGCCTGGTGAAGAGAGGATTATTTATTTAAGTCAGTGTCTCATGGACTGATGTCACCAATGGCTGAAGAGCACAACCACTGCTGCTTAGATGACACGTGGTTATTGTGTTACCTGAAAGGTCATATTTAACATTCTCTTTGCAAACAAAGTAGCTGTTACAGAGGTTTTTTATTGTCCCTTTGACTTGGGAACGTATTTGATCTTAAAATCTCCTTAGTGCCACATTAACAAAACAAAGTCACAAGTGTTAAGACCTCTAGTTTCTCCTCACAGAGAAAATGGCAAGACAGAAAGCAGGATTGTAAAAAAAATCTTTGGGAACAAATAATTATTTTTCATGCACTCACATCGTATCTTAAGGAAACGGACTTTCTAGATTCTGAGCTATACCCTGAAAGAGATCAACCACTGGCTTTGGTTTCTCACAACAGCAAGGTGCAAGACACAGCTACCAGTCTCAAAAACACAGGCAGTGAGCAGACAGGATGAGCAGGGGACATGCCAAGTAAACTTCTCCCTCTACTTTACTTGTAGCATCTCAGCTCTCTGCTCATCAGGCTAACAAATATTCTGGTCTCAATCTCTCTCTTCAAAGGTCTAAATCTTGCACAGATAATTTACTTAAGCAGAAGGCCAGTAAAGGAGCAAGGTGACATTCCAGGCCAGTCATCCAGGCAGGAACCAGGGACGTGTAACAGCTGTCCTTGCTGCTCTGCACAGTACAGGATCAGCAGCATCGAAAGTACCAACAGAACCCCCAACAGAAAATGCAAGTCTTAAGCTGTGCTGAAGAGAAGAAGGAATCTGAATTTGGGATTCTGTGCATTATCCACTGAGCAGCCACAAGACCAGCTATGAACCTCCCCCCAGAACCCAGTGTTGGGAATACAGCCTCTCCAGCAAGTTTTTTTCCAGCTGAAATTCTTCCGTAATTTTAAGATAACCAAGACTACAATTCCAGCAAATAAACTGTTCACGTGGAAGTCCCTACCTAGCTTTTAAAGCAAGTAAAAGTACTTAGCACTTATGGCACACCTGACATAACCCACTCTGTCCACAGATTATTTTGCACACATGAACACAGTGAACACAATTCCTCACTTTTGAGTACCCATTTTGTTGGGTAATTACTGTTGGGTTATTAGGTATTGCTTTATTTTGAAGAACAAAAAACCTTATTCTTTCAGTGTGGGGTTTCGTTTTTTTCAGATATCAAACACAGGGAATCTAATTTCAGGGTTTACATTCTTTCAGAAGTGACAGCCAATGACAAAAGCATGCAGAATTTTACCTTTTCACTATTCTTGTATTTTTCCCAGCTTTTCAACATCTTAAGCCATTTTGTAGTTCTTTCAATTTCAAGGTGCTTTTGCTGAAAAGGAATTAGAAATTTTTAATATCTCCAAAACGAACGCATTTAAAGTTATTTATGTTTTTCTAAAAATAACAAGAAAAAGTTTAACAGAGCATTAAGAACTTTTTATTCAGTCATCTGAGAACAGCAAAGAGTAACACCAGTTCATTTAAGACATCCAAAAAACCAGCCAACCAAAAACCAAGCAGAAACTCTTCAGCACTACGGAAGAAACATATTTTGTAAGAGGAGATTAAGGACAAGATTTCTAGAAGTTTCTTCTTTACACATTTGGCAAGTTAAAAAAAAAAAAACAACTTCAATTTGTTTTTATACTCAGTAAATTTTCAGGCAAATAATTTCTGCTGCAAGAGCCACTTAAAAGTTAGTAGTCTCTGAAATTATCTTCTTTACCCAGATTTGCCCTAAACTTAATTAGCTTCTGTTTGCCGATGATCACACAAACCATCCCTTCTTAAAAGGCACAAAGTTAAAAAGGAACAAAAACAAGTGCATGCAAGAGTGACAGTGCAGGAGCAGAAGTGGGAATAAGCTTTAATTCTAGACATTAAAAGCTAGAAATCCTCGCCATAATTCTCCTTGGCACAGCACATTTTCACCTGAATTACCCTGTAACTCAACATCAAGGATTTCTTCTGAAGATCTAGTTGCTTAAATTTTATTACTGACAAGAATATTTCAGTAACAAGGTGACAGAATGAGAATCAAACCAAAACAAACCCCATCTTCTCAAAATAAGTAGTTATATTAAGTAGTCTAGCAAGTACAGCCCTACTACCTTAGAGATTGCCCTTCTATCTATAAAAATTTTGCCACAGTTGCGATCAACTTCTCGAATTTGGGAACCAAACAAGCACTTGGAATCAGCCATCTTAGTCCACAGAATTTCAAGGCACTTTGGCATTACACGGCCAAAAATCTGTATTTTGTTAGCTCCAATGGTAAGACTTTTAGCAATTATTTTTACAGCTCAATTTTACATTTTGCAAATTGTCTCTGATTATCCTACAAAGTTAATAGTTAGCTGTGTGATTTTACATTTTTTTAATGACACGATTTTAACTGTCTCATAAAGCTTTGGAGCAGAAGATCCAAACTGGAAAGGTTTAAGCAGAAAAATATATATGTGTGGCTATTGCTTTCTTTTCAAAGCTGAACATAAAGAAGAATTTAGTTTTCTTGAAAAGGACAGCCCCTCTACCTCCAACTTCAAATCCAGGGACTAATAAAGACAGGAAGGATATTCATATGGCTAGTGATTCAATCTGGTAACAACATAAAAGTTTAATTTTAAAGCTCGCAGGATATTGAAAAGTTATTAATACGTTCATTAAATATTTATAAAGTCAATTGCATCCAAAATGTTGGGGGAAAATATAAATGAAAATTATTACTTATTGTCCCAACAGAATCCTAATTTTACTTCCAGCTTTTACCCATGAGAATTTGTTCATTCTTTCCTGGCTATCAATGCAATAAAATGGGCTTCTTTAACTTCCTGAACTTCTTTTATCCAGGATCCCAAAGCCTTGCATTAGCAGAAGTATAACTTGACGATGTTTAGGTCCACCCCAACTATGATAGGTCCACAAAATGTCCAGGAAATAAGTTGGTTTGGGTTTTCAAGTTATTTTTGTTTGAATTCAAATGATAAAAGCCTGACATAAGTATAAAAATGTGACGGGAGAAGAAGTGCCTCTACTCTTTCAACCTTATCTAACTACTCATGTTGCAATCAACTGCCCACATTCCTGTTCAGGTTCTGGCTGTATTGGGCAATAGCTCAAAATACTTGCCTTTAAAAAAAAATTTAAAAGATGTTTCTTAAGAGTTATGTTAGAGGGGAAGGCTAGAAAAACTATTGCTTCCCAGATTTCACAACACTGTGTCTGATTCTCCTTCACACTTGCAACCCCTTTAAGGAATCAGCATTTCCAACATCTCTTAAAAGCAGCTGTTCTCTCTCTCTAGGCACAGTTTAGACTGCAGGAATAACAGGAAGTCAGGAAAGGTCTCTGCCCTCAACAGGTTGTTCAGATAATTGGTAAGAAAAATAAAACCCTATCTGCTTCCACAGTCTTTTCGTTTGTATGTTTGATCTGCTTTCAAGATTTTTGGTCTTTTGAGCCAGAAGCTCACTTCAATTGTATGTTTGCTCAAGCTTTTATGTCTTTGTGTCAATTTATCCCCGTTCTCAAGTGATGCTACTGTAGTCAAAATAGCAATTATTTCTGTGTTCAGTTGTTGAAAACTTTTAGCTATTTCTTTCCCTGTCTGAATTATGTTCACTTTCATGTCTAACAGGTACAACACTGAAAACACAGACAGATCTGAGGCAGCTCGTTGCAGAGCAGGGGGACGCTGCTGCTGCTCTTTCAGACAAGTTCCATGTAGTTGTCACCAAAAAAAGAAAAAAAAAAATCCATTTATCTGTCTTCTGAGTACATTTTACACTTTGAAGCATTTTTGCCATTGGGAGTAACAGAATCCCTAATTGAAGCAGAGCTGGTTTCCTACTCTCTTGTCAGTAAACAATGCACTAGTGAAAGCAAAATATCATGAAGTTGGCAAGCATCCCTCTCGTGTGCAGCACTCCACCTTCACGGAGAGCACGTGTGCCAGGGGCTCAGGCTTAAAGCAGTGCTTCAGCAGAAGCCTCAGAAAAAGCCAGAACATGCTGAACTGTTCCCCAGAGAATTTATAATCAAGCAAACCAATGACAAAACCTAACAAACTGAAAATTACTTAGAAAACATTTCACAGAACTTCAAAATCAGAGTCAGACACAGACTCCAGATTTCCTGAGGTCAGCTCTCTGTCTCCTTTCCTCCAGAAGATCTTTCCTCCCCTTGTTTTATCTGAGATGTGCTGGATGATTCATCTCAAGGTTAAGTAGTTCATAACGTAGAACAATGATTTGATGCATTTAAGGCATCAAATGTGCAGCAAAGTAATGAAGCACCAAAATCAGTAATTATTGCTATTAATGCAGAGTAAAGATTATGACCAAAAATACACACAAAAAAAACCACACACAGAAATCCCAGCCTAAGGTTTTTTTTTGTATCTCAAGAACAGATTCCAAATTCACAAGGATATCAACCTTCTACATAATTTGCAAATGAAATGAAAAGTTGAGTTAGGAATATTTTTTAAAATCCACAAGGCAAAAGGAAAGCATAAATACTTCTGCCGAGTAAGTGACTTCAAAAGACATTGTACAGAAACCTCATCATCTTAGCCTGCATTAACATAACACAGTAATCCTTATGAATGGTATCTTGAAAATTGCAGAGATTCAAACCCTGCCGACAGGAGCCAGATAAAGCTCAGACCAGCAGAGGTCAGGATACCATCAGGAGTGTAACCAGGAGTCTAATGCAGGAGCATCACTGGATGATTATAAAAACACACTAGAGTTGCAATTTAACACTGACTCCATAAATACAGTTTCTATGCTGACACTTTGAGACATCACGAACACAATTTGGGACAGAGAACTGAGACACTATTTCCACCAAATAATTTAAGGCTAACTACAAAGCCACAGTGAATCAGAGCTTCAAAACACATCTACCACAGTAGCTGCAAGCTGCCTAATATTTCTGCTCAGAGACTCAACCCCCTGCTGTGTCCTTCTGATGGAAATGAAATTATACATACACTCACGGTGTTATAATGAAACATGGCAGGAAAATGCAACTATTTCAGGCTGTGTATGCAACACCACATGTGAACGAAGGCACAACAAAAGAGACTTACAAGTTCTATTCGTTTACAGTAAGCATCTCTTACTAGGTTCAGCATATAATTGAAGCTCAAAATAATTAATTTTCCGAAGCACTGCTGCTCTTAACATTCAAGGAGCTGAGCTGCCTTGGAATAAGTCATTCCATCCTTTTTCCATGTATTCTACTGATTTATCCAGCCAAGAGGGCTAACTTAAACGTACAGCTTTAAATATTTTATCTTGAGTTTTCCGATCTGATTTGATCTTGGAGACAGCAACAAGCCCAACTGACCAAGGGGAAATACCAACAGTAACTAGGCCCAGACAGGCAGAAATTCAGTTCCCCATTATTTTTATTGCTTTCCACATTCCCAGCACATCAATTGTCAAACTACTTCTCCAGTACCCTCTAGCAGCAGAAGGATTTTTGGACTAGGACCTGCACTGGCTGCCAACAGGACCTGCATGTCCAGAATACACCCAGCTCAGCAACTCAGCATTACAAGAGAGGTCACCACTCTGCAGTGGCAGCAGGACATTTGTCACCATTTCCCAAAGCAGCAAAGCATCCCACGCTCGTCAGGACAGCAGGACACACCTCGGTGTCAGTGCCACCATCTCGCTCACATCATCCATCCCCCGGCACAGCACCACAGCTCTCACTCTTTCAAGGCAGAGCTGGGTGTGAGCTCTTAAGTAGCTCCATTTCCTTCACTAGGTCATGAAATGGGCAAGGAATATTCACATCTCATTGACAGGAGCAAATGGAAGAACGAGTGGGCCCCAAGGGAGCTGTGGGCGAGTTAATGTGGCCTCAAGGATGACAGCTCTTAGGGGACTTAGAATGTACTTCTTTGGAAATGCAAATCACTAAAATGCTTCATAAACTCGTTTCACAATGACTTATATTTTTAAAAGCTGTAAATCTGTACATGTTTACTTCCTAGTGAAAAAACCTGGAGGACAGTGGACTTACCTTTTCTATCACTGCATCATGGACAGGAAGCTCCTCTGGACTGAAAACAAAGAAAAAGCTTCTATTAGCCTTGGTTAATCTTGGCACAAAATCATTTCTGCATAGGTTCTTACAAGTCATCATTTACAGCAGCAATTTGTAGTAACAAGTGAACAAGAACTTTGAACTGTAAAGAAGAACTAATATTTTAAGTACAGAACTAGGTTTTTAAATCAAAGTAGTTGCATAACTTAAGAAAAACATTGCATAGCTTAAGAAAACTTTTTTTCTTCTGTAAAAGCACTCTCTGCTGTATTACTGAACTGAAATCCAAATGATTTTTGTTTTATTTGACCATACTATTGTTAGCTGATTTACAAATTAAAAAAAAAGGATTTCGTCCTTTACCACTGTGCTCAAGGAAAGGCACTGAGACTTTGCTTTACTTAGGAGAGTTAACTCACATTTTCTCAAAACTACAAAACTCACTCTAAGTAACAAGGAGGAAGTAGAAGAAAAAAAAAATCCGTTTTGTTACCAGGTACCTAATTAATACTAAAATTTAAAGTCTTTTCACTTCTCACCCTAAGCCTAAAAAGGCAGTTTAGGAATTGAAAGCTTGAAAAGCAACCTTTGACCAGATACATCTTCAGACTTTCCATTACCTTCATTTCATTCTGAGGACTCTAACTTCTGTTTTTCTTAACAAAGAAATTTGTGCTTTTCCTCTCAAAAGTAACTGGACCACCTTGATGCCAAGAGAGCCTGCCTTCCCCTGCAGCTTCTGAAAACAGCAGCTCAACTGTAAGAAGCAACTCCCTTCTGCTCTAGAGGTCAGATAAATAACACACCCAATAAAACCATGTTTAAAAGGGACTACAACACAGGAAACATGGGAAATACTTTTAAAAATTCCTACTGAGTCTTGATATTATGAAAAAAACCTTCATACCTACATCATTACAGCTTTTTATAGCGAGGCCATTAAACCCCAGTATTTTAGACCTGTATCCACTCTGTGCAAGGGTGACCTTGGGGAAGGCTACAGAAGTTAGTGCTGCAGTCAGTGTAACAACACTGATGCAAAATGCTTGAATTGTATTCAATCTCATTTCATTTATAAGATGCTGTTTCAGTTTCCCAAAGAAGTTATATTTGAATAAAAAATACAGAATAAAGAAATACATTTGAACCACTTAATCTAATGGAAAAACTTGCTCCCATCAACACCTTCACAGAGACCAAACACAAGTCAAAGTTTCCAGTCCACAGCCCAGAATTTAATTTTAAAACCAAAAGACTGTTGCTTTTGAGCAGCATTGCAAAAGGAGTAATTCATTCATTTAGAAGCATTTAACAAATATCTGAACGTCTTCTCGATGAACAACATCAAAATCAAAAAAACTCCTGACCAACATCTAACACACTAGAAATAACCTCCAGTCAGTGCTATTTGTAAATGTTAACAAAATTATAGCATTGTGCACGGTCTCATACAACTAAATCAAATAACTGAAAGCAGGCCCTTTGTGTGCTAAATATCACCTAGAAATTCAGCTTATTTCAAGTGGAAACAAAAAATTCAATTTAATACAATCTGCTTGGGGTGGTTGTTGTTTGGTTTGATGTACAAAGACTGCTAGGCCTTCTCACATCACTTAAAATTTCCAATTCTTTAGTACCAGTTGCAGGCCCTGCCTTCCCTCCACGAGCCTCCCACAGCAGCCTCATTCTTCGCAGCCCTGCGAGGTCACACCAGCAGCTGGCTGTGCACACAACAAACCCTTTTTCCTCCAGTGCTGCCTGCAGCGTGCAAGGCAAGGATCTGACAGCTCCACATCCCCGTGGACCCACACCGGCCACAGCAGCTCCTCTGCTGAACTGCTACCACTTGACAGCTTATCTGCACTCTGGCATGGAAGCTGATCACATGAAAGATTAATCAAATCTTATTTTTCACAAAGGGAGAATGAGTTGCAGTGATTTATTAAGGAATTGCTCACTGTTAATTTTTCAAGTTACTATCAGTGTACAAAAAAAAGGCATGGCTGAACCTCCTGAACAAGGAAAGAAGGCCCTCATATCCTGGGAAGCAGACACTGAATTAATCCAACATAAAATTTATGCCTACATTGCTCGTTATTCTTTGAGCTGCACAGCTCCGCACTAATACGACAGAGCTACACTGAAATTCCACAGCAGCACATGAAGGCAGCCCCATGTTTTTATTCCCCGAGATGCTGCTGAGCACCAGGCAAACAGCACAGAAGCCAAATGAATCGCCCTGGGCTGCTCAGGAACTCACTGGACAGGCAGGAGTTCCTGGAGATCTCCCTCTCCATTAATGAGATGGCACCAACTATGCCCATATACTCACATACATAAATATTAAAATCTACCCTGCAAGGACTGATGGAAAGGCAGAGAAGGCACACAAACTCTCTCAAGCCCCTAAAGGTATTTTAAATAAATATATTTCCATTTAGTGTGTTTTCTATGCAGAAGAACCTTAGAGATTTTTTTTTCATTAGGTAGGATCAGACACAAAATCAATTAATGTCTATGAATCTGTTATTTTATTGTACCTTCTATTTTTTCTTTAAAATGATGCACCTTCCCCTTCCTTCCCCAGCCCAGCCAAACCAACCTAATATTGTTACACCTTAATTATTTCTTTTAAAAATGGATCTTCTCCAACCATTCCCAGTCTATTTAAACTTGCATTTCTCCGTGGTTTTTATCTGCATACCTCACCAAATAATAATGCAAAGTAATAAACAATATTAACATAATATAGCCATATCCTTCCCTAAGATGTTCTCCTTTAATAGCTGAAGTTATATTCATTTAGGGGATATAGAGAGAACAGAACTGATTAACATAATTAGCCTGGAACCATACAATCCTGGATATCCAAAAGAGGAGTCACAGGGATGCTTTTAACTGAAGTCATGAAAGTAAGGTCTCACTTAGCAGAAACGAGATCTTAACACTCTGCTGTCCACACTACAGTAAAATCTGAACTAGGTAAAGCCAGCTGTTGAATGAGCCAGGAAGCAAGAATCACCACAGCTGCTCTGTGCCCTGCCATGAAGACAAGAGCTGCCAGCTGCAGCCACACGGGATCCCAACTCCAGCTCAGGGCTCTGCCTGTCACTGCCAGCAGCTCTGCACTTACAGCACTGCGAGAAAGGGCTGAAGATCCTGTCTACAGGTCTGGGAGCTGCAAAACACCGCAAGATCAAATCCCAACTACAGTTAAGGTGCCTGGCAGTCATCCTACTAGGAGGCTCCTCAAAGACCTCTTACTGGAAGAAAGTAAATATTGGATTCCAAAGTTTGGCTGGAACTTGAGATCTCAACCCATGGTCCTCACTGGTGGTGATCTGCAGCACCAGCCCAAACTTTCCCATCTTTCAGGCTGAACTACTTCCACCTTCTGGTGAGAAGGTCTCTAAGTTCAAAGACGAGATTTCATTTATTGGACTTGAATGAAAGTGCCCTTTATTACATTATAAGGGATGAATGGATCTTACATCTTTAAATCCACCACGATGGCTAACACAGGTTTTCATGAATGTTTCAACAAAACTTCAAAGAAAAATGATGTCAAATGCATAAATGTCTGTCACTTCAGAACACTAAATATGCAGATCTATGGTTTTGATCATTACAGCATGTGTTATAATTAGCCTCCTTGAGTAACAGTGGTAGCTTAAATAAATTGAAAAGTCTAAGACTTAAGCTTACAGTCCCCTACCCACTGCTGCAGTTTAAATCAGTCATCTTTAAACAGCACTTTGATGTATTTGTTCAATACAAACACAAGGAAAGACTTCCTTATATTAGACACTCAACAGATTTATTCTTTTCCTACATTTGTATTTAAATCCCTAGTTATGTTCCCTGCTGACTCAAATCACAGCATTTTCCTGCTTCTAGTTTGGCTTAAGTTTAAGAAATGTAAAGCCTCCTCTGTCCTCTGCAGCTTCAGTTGAGGATGGAAGATATTTAGTGCAGTAATCAGCAACCTTGGTACACCGATCACCCCAGAACTCTGAATTCCAGAGGATGAATTCATTTCTTCACAGTTACAAGTTGGACAAGGCCTGACAATGAAGTTTTCATTGGGGAAAAAAAGAGTGGCAAAAATTGACCACAATAAGACCAAAAATACTACAAAGCTTAATTGCCCGAACAATTGTAATGTTCAAAATCTCTTGGAAAGTTGTATTTTTATTTCTCAATTTCTATTTCAGAACACAGCACTTGCTTAAAAACCCTCTCTACTTGCTGTAGTCTGTCTCACCCAGAGAGAACCGGCCAGGGCACTGTGAAGAACTTCAGGGCTCATTATCAGGAAACATTTGTGGGAATAACTGTGATACACACAAGCCATGTAATTAAAAAGTCAATTACATTCAATATTTCTATATTACTGAACACAGTGTAACACAGCCATTAAAAAAGTTTAATCCTCATAAAGCCTGCAAAGCAGTGCCTATGCAAAAGGTTTTCTCAAACTATTCCTCAATTATTTTCTCACGCTCTCCTCAAAGTACTCTTAAGTGCAATAGCATCACTTTGTACCACTGCACACAGTTCCATTTCAAATGAAAAGTATTTTGAAATCATATCTGGTGTCATATTTTAAGTATAATGTGGGAGAAGTTTCTTGCAGAACACTGATCTTCATGGTCTCATTGGGTTAATCATACAGAAATAAACGCTTTGCATTCAGCTTGTCATTTGTGATGCACTGTTAAATGTTTAAATCCATGAGGAAAACATACTTGCTACTACCCAGGAGACTTATTTTGAAGGAAGTATTTTTAAAAAAAATTTAAAACAGTCATTTGTATAATTCTGAAACTTTCATGATCAAGCAATTTGTGAGTGAAACATCCACAAAAACATTAGTAAGATACAGAACTCAAGAACAAAAGTGACATGAAATAAATTTTTAAGAATGATCATGCACCAGTAAGGTATGAGAAGGGAAGAATTCACTTGACAGGTGTCTGAACACAAAGAGCTTTAGTACAGATGGAGTTGTCTTGCTGTACAACATGAAACTCTGCTTGCTCAGTAACAACTTGCACCACTGCAGTATCCAGATGTGTTAGGAAAAAGTAAATCTTCCCAAATAGGTACAGTTTTAAATTGTGCGATTTGTCAGGAGTGAGTTTGTAGGAAGTCTACGGCTTTACTAGACACAAAAAAATGAGTATATTCACACTGGGAAACCAATTCTACAGCAATAAACACACTAACGAGGTGTTCTATTAGGTCTGCCTCTCCTTCAGTGTCTGATACATGGCACATAAAGCTGTCAGGGCAATACATGGTATTATGGATATGTACAACAGTGCTCTGCAACAGAATCACACCTTCAAGGTAATTTTCAGAGGAATCTTGACTATGAATATTGCCTTAATCTTCCAGCTTTTGAAAGGAAATTAATGCAAAAGTGTTCTTTTCAAAACCAACAATATATGGAAAAGATTTCCAAAAATATTAAGAAGAAGGTAAGAAAGCTGTTGTTTTTAATAGACAAAATTCTACGGCTCACTTCCTTCTTTCAATTTCACAATTTGCTTACAAACTCACAATTTTGATTGAGTCTGTCTCTCAAAATAATTGGAGCTCTGCTACTGTAATCATCCACTTGGAATTTTCTCCGAACAACCTCTGCACAGTATGGGGGTAGTGACTACAGCAGATTAAAAAACAGCTTTCAGAAGTTATGTTAAAATTCATAAGCAAGCCAAAGCAATTAATTAACATATGGGATAAGCCGATGTGATATTCCACAATATAATTATCAGGAAACATGCTGCAAGAAAGAATTTAATGCTGGCAAAAGGTTGGACCACGTGTGATTTTGTGACTAGGTTTTATTTGCAATTATTATTTGTGGATTCTGTGGATGTTGATGCCAATTTACACAGCACAGTGCCATGAACATGTAGCTCCTGTCCAGAAAGTCTCAAGCAATGCGCACTGTGAGAGATGAGATAAAATCAAAAGTTTTATCAAATTCAAATATATCTCAAAATGGTGGCTTTTTAGTAAAGTACTTTGCTACTTGGGACAAGATAACTTTGCTGTGAAGTTTTTATTGCCAATATGAAAAATTACCAAGAAATTCATTGCAAAAAACATGTAACTGTGTTTTCACTGCCAAATGCTAAAAATACGTGCTTTCCTGTGTTTTTAGTGAAAAGGCGTGTTCTATATGGAAACTTTAAAGTTTTCCCAGCTTGGAATCAGAAAACCTTTGAGAAAAATCTATAATTTGCTTAATTGAGCACATCAGCATATTTAGTGATTTTTGATGTCACTTTAATTGTACGTAAATGAAAAGTGAGGTTAAAAATGTCTTCTCAGAATCACATTTTTAAAAAAAGATAAAAATTCGTCTAAGTTACCTTAATATTCTCAAGAGTCTAAAAGGCAAATGAAAGAGAACGCCTTGCTTCTAATTTACATTTGATAAATGTCTAAAACACCTAGGATTTTTTCCTTAAACACATATCTCCTGCTTTGAAGTACTGCTCGAAGGTTAGTTCCTGTGCAGATCACTTACACCATAAATTAACAGTGATCCATGGTTTGCATGCTGGCAGCTTCATCTGCATTAAAATTCATGTGCTATGCAAAGCGTATTTCAACATAAATTAACTAAGATGGTATTGTTCCAGCAATCTATACTTGTTCACTGCAGAAGCTCAAAGCATTATGTACCTACACTTGCTTCTTTGAGGAAATAAACTTCAGTGGTCTCAAATCCTGTTCTGGTGGGTCTTTCATTGGGTCGAGAGTAGCAGCATTTTTGCACTTCTAAAATCTGTCCCCGCTTTCAGCATCCTTAACAATCTGTGCCAGTGAAACACACTCTGGCCATTTCCTACATTCAGTTACTTCAATCTTCTATAAATGCTAAATTTAGTAGGAAATAGATGAGGTAATAATGATTATGCTAAATACTGATGTTTTAGAGCTTAAGCAGTAACTCAAAACCATTGCATATCGCTTTATGAATGTTGTATAAATTAAACCATATTAACATACTCAATCATTTTTTTCAGTTCTGCTACCTAATAGCTCTTTTCATACAAGGAAGTACTTTATGAATTCCTAGTACACAGTGGGTGATCTTTTACTCAAATCAAGTAGCAGCAGCTGTTAACAAAAAACCACATTATTTGTCCTTAGTTGGCAGAATTATCCTACAGCTTATTTTTGTGTTTGCCATCAAATCTGCAGGATTGCATTCACCTCATTTCCTTCTGTATCTGCAGAGGATTGCTGAAGTGACAGCCTGGACTAACTCAGCTGAAAGAATGGATTTAAAATTCAAATTTCAACTCAAGTCCTAAGAATAAGCTAAGAAGAAAACTTAGCCAAAGAAATGGGTAACACTGTGACACAGTTTTACGAAGGAAAAAAAAGACCATACCATTCTGAATTATAGCAAGTAACAACAGAACATTTCTTCCTTCCACAGGAAGGACCTGCATGAAGGGAGAGTAAGACAAGAACCACACACTAGATCACCATGATAACACAAGGGGAAAGGGAAGACAAAAAACTAAAGAGAACATCATCTTAAATAATGTTGCAAAAAAAAAAAAAAAATTCACAGTCCACGGCACAGAAAAATTCATTGTTAACTTCTAGACACAAAACTTCTAGGCACTTCCTCCTTCTCCTGGTGAACTCTTACCACTAAATACGTAAGTGATGTGCAAATATATACAACTGTAAAGCTCACAGGTAACTATCTCAGAGAAGGGTTGATTCCTCTCCCTTTGCTAGGTCTGGTTTAGACAATTTTCCTGAAACAGCTTTGAATAAACAATCAATTTTCACGATCAGGCTGACAAAGAATACTTGTTAAAGTAGCAAGTGTGAGAAAAAGTGAACAAAAAAGGCACTGGAGAGTTCCTTGTGGTAACCAAAACACCTTCTAAAGCAACACTTCTGACCACATGCTCTTGCAAAATAAGACCTCGCTTTAAGGAAGAAAATACTGCAAATTGCCACGGACATCTCATGCTTTTGAACACACATTCAAATGCTTTCATGCAAAGAGAAGAGTCACAACAGAGCCACCACCACGAGTGCAGACAGATTCAGAGAAAAATGTCCATTGTCCATCAAGGAAGCAGAGCTGTAAACTCAGTCAGAATGGACAGGACTAAGCAAATTTTACAGCAGGTCCAATGTACTCTTCCACTGTCAGGGATGTTTAAATAAAATTACCTATTTACCCTGGTCTCTGACACAGCCTCACCACTTCACAACTGCATAGTAAGGAGGGATTCATTTCAGCTTATCAGGAATCCCATAACTGATAAATAGTGGGTTTGCTGTGTTTTCGAAACAGGTTTTGCCATACAGAAATTCAATTAAAATATTATTTTAAAAGTAGTTCCCATGGAAGCATGCAAAGGAAAAAAAAAAAAAAAAGAAAGGATTTGTCTAATGCTAGGAAGATGGACCTAAAAAAAGCATTCTGAATCTCAATTACCAAGAAAACTACCACTTCTCTCCTTAAATAAAGATAATATCCTCAGGGTATATTAGGGCAAAAGGAAAGAATGTTAAATAGAGCTGAAATTTGTGGTTGGGGTTTTTTTTAACAGCAGTTCCTCAATATGATTAGCAATCAATATTTTGCAGCAAAATCAGTCAAGTGTATCACATATTAGAAGGCAGAATCCATGGCACATAAAGCAAGACTCTGGTGGAGAGAAGAGAATTCAGAGGAGTTCCCGTGGTAAACCTTTATAATGCCTCACGAAAAATTCTAGACAGTCAAACTGAGGCATATTTGTATATTTAGGAGAAAGAGAAGAGAAACACAACTTTTCTCTAATAAGAGAGATCTGAACTTTTTTTAAAATAAATACTTGACCTTGGCAGCTGAAAGAGGCTGAACTTGGCACACTTCTTCCCAAGGAAGGGAAGAGTTTAGCCACTCTCTCGACAAGAGGGTCTGACCCTGTCTCACAAAGCTGAGAAGAGGAAAATGACAGCAAGTCCCTGTTGAATGACCAGGATAAATAAAATGCAGTAAGATTCACATTTATAACTGAACTGTTAAGAATAAACATTTCATTGCTATTTCAGTACATCACCACATCACTTAACCTGTTTGGCAATATTTACTGTGCCTAGAAAATTAAGAATCGTGGCTCCATGTCACTGTGAACAGTAACTTTGCAACCTGTCTAGTAGCCTTGGAGCTCTTTCCTTAAACTCCAATGTGCAGATTTAATGGCCTTGAAAGGAAATGGCCTTAAGATGAGACAGAGGAGATTAGATTAGCTATTAGAAAAAAAAAAATTTACTCTTAGGGTGGTCAGGCATTGGAACAGGTTGCCCAGAGAGGTGGTGGAGTCACCATCCCTGGAGGTGTTTAAGGGCTTCTGGATCTGGCACTGGGTGATGTGGTTTAGTGGCTATGGGGTTACAGTGATGGTGCTAGGTTTACTGCTAGACATAATGATCTTAAGTCTCTTCCAACCCTGATGATTCTATAACTCTCCTACTAAAAATCTGAAACTAAAATTATATAAAATCCCTATTTTTTGAATGCTACTTTGCTTATTACCAAATTACATTAACCATGCTTCTTTCTTTAACTGCTATTACCCAAAATCTCAGCATAACTTCTGCTGCCAAGAACCCTCAGAGACCTGTCTTTACAGCTCTTATCTGGAGAGTACTCACTGGTGTACCCACCCAAATCAGCACGGAGTGCTGTGCAAGAGTTATTGCTCTTGGACATGTGGTTCAACAGGCACATGGGAGAAAATATTAAGGAATGCACACAGAATACTTCAGAGACAAGGACTATTTCCTAGCAAGGCTACACACAAATTACCAAGAAATAGAATCCAAGAGGGGATAACCGGTTGCTTATCATATTGCTCTCTATCAAAAAGCTCAGGGCAAAATAATAATACTGGAGGAAAAAAGAAATCAATAGTTTTATTTGGAGACATTTAATGGAGTATCTCAATCCTTGACTGAGCTCTCTGCTTCTTTGCTCCCCTAACTCATTTCTGGAGCATGCTGTAGAAATGCATTAGAGCTAATAAAAATGCAGTTTTTTTAAAGGGTGAAGTTTGATGGAGAAGAGCAGGTAGGTCTCTCAGCAAAAGAAAGAATGAATTCTGCTATTTGAAAAGCGCCTCTGGCAATGTGATAATCTCCATCATTAGCAAACTATTCTCAAAACATGTTCACTGCTTTAACAGGCTCATGGGATAAAGACTATGGGTATGAGTCACATTCTCAGCTGCTGTGAACTGCTACAGTTCCACCAGAATCAGCACAGAGCTACTGTAAGAGTAGCACAAGAATCTAACCCAAATTTTAGAGAGAGCCTCATGAATGGGGTGAGGGGCAGATCACATCTGTATTTTCTACCACTGGTACTTCTATTGTACCACTCTTTATTCTCTAGGGGATAAAAACCCACATAAACAACCTTGCAAAATAAACCTCCAACCTGCCCAATCTCACTATGCTGATCCTGGAATATTTATCACCATAACAGCATCTGCTACAGTAAATATACATCCCCAGTTTCCATTTACTGAGCAGGTAGTAAAAGGAAAAATATGTTTAAACTGAATCACCCAAGTCAGACCACAAAATCTGACAGTACTGGTTATTGCTGTAAGATAACAACTATTAATACAAGTTAACACAAACCTTGATAATAACAAAGTATGAAAAGAACTCATATGGTGCAGGCTGAAGAAATAAAAGTACTTTTTAATTTTTTGAATCATGCCATGGCTGCATTGATTTTCACAGTTCATCAACAAAGTTACCAGAACAATTCTGTTACTGGCATTCATCAGGGAACAATGGAAAGAAAAAGGTTCTTGGAAAGTTGCAGTAAATAAATTGCAGTTTCTTCTGCTATTTCTACTTCATAACTGTTAAGGTCTGAACACGTAAAACACTTTCCACAATATATCAGTCAGAGCATTTAAGTCAGAATCCTATTTCCCAATGAGGAGTAGTAAAATTTGGACTGGCTCTGTACCTGCCCCAAATTCCAAAAACCAGTATTATTTTTATTTTACTTAGAAAAGCAAAACTGTGGTCTTGAACAGGTTTGCTATAAAAGAAAAGTGAACACCTCCCTCACAGCTGGGTGATACACAGAGAGAGAAATATAAAAGAATCATCAAGAATATACACACACACAAGGATGCTTATAAAAAAACACATAATGTAATGTAAATAAATAATAATAATAAATAATTAAATAATATAAATAATA
>VWZT01000384.1:1601240-1622865 GCA_013397055.1 Pachycephala philippinensis
TAATTAAATAATATAAATAATATAAATCCTAATTGCCAGCTAAAAATGAAAAGTGTGGGACATTTTATTTTTTTTAAGTACTTTTGCTTGGCCACCATCTGATTGAGGGACTGAAATCAGTAGTTCCAACAGATACCAAATAAATGAACCTGGCTGATGTTTCTTCCTCAGGAGGATGTTGTTCAATGCTTTACAGATTTCCAAAGCCTCTCAGGACCTGGCGTACATTGACCAGAGGTATATTGGTGTGGTGAGCTAAGTGCAGGAAGATGCTGTTCAGATTTGCTCAAATTTTAGCTTTCTGTGCCATCCCAGGAAGAGACCCAGGCCGTTTGGCTTTTCCTGCTCTGACTTTTGGCCTGGTGCTGAAAGGCCCCAAGGAGGATCAGCTCTTTAAACTGACGTTGACCTTTACAGTTGCAAAATGCTGCTCTCAGCTTCTACCCTACTTCAGGATCACGTACAAAGTTTGGGCTGTTTTGCAAACTTCAATCAGACAATGCTCTTGTGGCCATTCAACCTTAACATTATGTGGGGCAGGGAGGAAGGGGAGGGAATAAAGCTGTTTTGCCCTTGTAGATAACTGGAGAGTTTCACAAAAAATAAATACAAGGATATATTCATGAAAATACATCTTTAAGTATGTGCTTCGATGACAGTCAGTTAAAGCTTAAATTCTTATTTACTTACAAAAATATTGACTGTCATTTGAAATTCCTGCTTTCTTTTACTGTCTTAAGACCTTTAACAACTTTTTAGCTATAAAAATAACTCATAAAATTGTCACTTCTAAATAGACAAATCAATATCGATGTTACATAAACTGTCAGGTTAAAGAAATAAAGTACCTTTTAAAACATTCCTAGTTGTAGTAGGGAACTTGTCACCACCCAAGCAGTAAGGTATTTATTTTAGTAGCTTTTTTAACCATTCCAAAGCAGCACCAAATCAACTAAAGAATTCAAGGAGGGGGAAGGGGGAAATCCCAGATGCCAAGGCATTACTGGAATGCCTGCTATGAGCTCCAAGACACTCAGAAACTCCTTTAGGTTTTTTTTCCCTGAAATTATTCCCTTATCAATGACTGCTGCTAGAAAAAATGCAAATAGAATTATCTACAAGGTAAAGAAAAGGGCTGACAAAAGAACAGTCCACAGTGAGAACACTGAGGACATTTGAATTAAAATTTAGCCAGGTTCCAAGACAGGACAGAGAGGAACTGCTTTTTTGTGGAGTGTACTAGGGTCAACATTCACACAATGCTGACCAAGAAGGTACAACACATCCAAGAAGAGGGGAAAAAAAAGAAAAAAGAAAAAACTGAGCAAACAAACCCCTTGTTTTTTATGAATACCAAACATACTCCGCCTTTTTCATTTCCAAAAACAGCTAAAACAGTTTTTGTTATGACTATCTGTGAAGAGATCTTAGGCATTTCTCCCATTCCTAAAATACTTGATTGCAAAAGTCATCTATTACAGGCTGAGGCTTCTCTGAGCCCTGCGGGAGTCCCCCGAGATGATCTGCTGGACTTCCATCAGCTACAGGCATGGCACGAAGCACCCATCTCCTGCACCTTCTAGAAAATATCCAATCTTATCAAAACACTGGCAGTTTGTACATACAGACAGTGGTGCTAAGCTTCAGAGGAAAAAATGATCCTTTTAAAATTGAATGGCACTCTTCACATCAGCCTCACTGCTCATCCATTCCTGCAGTATCATATGAAATCAGCAGTAGGATTTTTACTGGAAAATAAATTGCATTGAATAAGGACCGTGCCTGAGGTTTTCTGGGGAAGGGATATTGGTGCTTTTCTTTTTTCTTTAAATATTTTTAGGTTTATTGGTAACCACATTGCACTTGTATAAAATATACTGGTCTGCTCTGTCAGTACTCGTGGTCATGACTAAGACAAGCTCCTTGACATGGGATTCTCTGAAAGAAACATTATGAAAGTGAAGAGTGAAGTTTTAACAGGCTATTCCATGTAATAGGAATATTTAATTTACTTAATTGCTGTATTAATTCAATATACTATTCCATGTATACCAGGTGACACTGAGAAAGACCAACAGCACTTGGCAGAAAAAAGTATGTATTAATTAAGAGAAACAATACTAATGGGAGAGCCAGAAGAGACATGTGCAAGGGGATGCTGAAACCATGACTGGAGGTGTACTCCCAGTGGGAGGCTCACCATGCCTGGGAGGGGGAAGACATGTAGGACAAGGAGCAGAAGGTGAAAGTAAGTAAGAAACCAGCAGCAGCAGAAAGAAGTCATTATGTGCAGGAGCTCCTGCAATGCCTGCCACCTCACCAAAGGAACTGGGGTGATCCAAGGGTAACCATGACAAAAAGCAAGGGAAGTCTGTCCTGGAGGCAGAGGGGAGACAGGTGTTTCCTCTAGGTGCCTGTTAGAGTGTTATGGTTTGGAGTGTTCCTCCCCAGCATTCAAATCAGCAATCAGAATGTCATGCTATTTGGCAGTAAATGATGAAAAAAAATCCCCAAGTTGAGTCTGGTTTGCCTGCAACACCACATGTCTCAAATAAACCACAACCCACCACTTCCTTACAGCCTTGCAGCAACAGTAGATGGTAAAGGCCAAATTTTCTACATTTTAGCCAGTAACGAGAGTTTCACTCTTCCTGCTTCCTGCATGCCTCTAGTGTACAATTTATGTTTTCAGCAGAGTAGCTCATACCTGCTACAATTTAGTCAGGGTTACTGAACCAACTCCTCAGCTGCATTTTGTTTTGTACACTTTGGTGTTAAACATCCCAAGAGACAGTCCCCTTGGGCTCCCCACAGGTTATTTCACAGCTTAGCTTTGCTGAAAACCTTTGTCCCACATCCAACTTCCCTCTAAAACTTCCCTTTATCCATTTCAAATAAGTCTCATTATTATAATGCTCTGGTACTTCTCACTGAACACACTTTCTTGTTCCCTAAATTCATTAGGTATTAACTCAGCTATTTTTATTTTTTTGTTTTAAATAGCTGTCTTAATAACCTGTCCACACCAATTTCCTTTTAAGATACAAAGTTAACTAGAACATTCACTTCATTTGCAGAACTGCAAAATAAAGTACTGCAGCAAACAAATTGTGTTCTGAAGGCAGCACCTACTAAAAATTTAAGACAGCATTGGGTAAAGATGATCCTAACTATTGTAAACAATAAATACTACAACACTTAGAACCGATCAAAGATGCCAGATACATCAACAGAGGGTCTTATAAAAAGGTTAAAGCGACTTATTTTATTTGAAGGGAAATGTCAGATCTGTTTCCAACCACGATCCAATTTCTCCACTGTTAAATAAAGAGGTACCTTCCCTCTACCTCTCAGTCTGTTCTCTGAAGAAAACCTGAGCCCACTTCTACGGGTATGGCAGGAAGACAGTAGAAGTGTTAAGTCTTCAGGTTCCTCAAGTTTACAAATTCCCAGTTTAACAGACAAATAAGGACACTGGGACACCAGGAGAATTGCAGATTTAGACCAAAACTATTCTTTTAATGTCTCTAGTCTTTACATTCTCCCACCTTCTAGCCAGTGGTAAGTTACACAGGCAGCCTGAGTGCTTCATTCCCTCAAAATTATCTTTTTGCTCTATCAGCAATCAGCTGAACTTTGAATGTCCCTTCACAAAGCCAAGGAAAGCTGCAAACAGGACACAGACAAAGAAAAAGAGAAAACTACTGATAGTAATCAAAGCCTATTGTACTTGAGAAAACAAGCCCTAATTTTCTATCAGGTTCCTCACACCCAGCACCCTTCTGATACAAAAGACATCTCTCAGCTACTTAGTATTTTAAGATGTCAGTACAAGCAAGATTACAAATCCCTGTAGACATTAACTAGGGCACTGTAAACTTGGTACTGCCCCCAGATTTTGTTTTCAACGTGCATCAGCCTGTTTGCTAATTTACACTATAAACACCTGATAGGTCGTAGGGAATTACGACTCTCAGGGATGATAACCTTTTGAGGCTTTTGGTACGTCCTGCTGCATTTCAAATTCTCATGCAACAGGAGTTTCTTTCAGACACAGCAGGCCCAGTATGACAGCACACGACCCAGACCATAGTTAAAATCTGTAGTGCAATATAAATTGTCATTTCAGGGCAAGACAGTTGATATGTTTATCCTAATTATATTCCTTCTATTAGGAGAGATTTTGCTTCTCAGGAAAATAAAAACATCATTTACAATGAATTTATCTTGAACAATCATAAAACAGCCTTGAGAGCACTCCCAGGTGAAATCTGCCCTGTAACAAGACATGGATGAGCTACAAATAGGCACAATTAGTGAACAGATTATCTGCATACACCGTTAACCTGCACAGTCTTTATGTAATTTAAATCTTTCAGCTTTCATCCCTTGAAGTTGACTATACAGAGAATTCATTCTGCATTGGTGAGTAAAGATGTTCCTGGGAAAGAGGTCTGGGGTAATGACTGACAGCAGCACCAAGTGGAGAGGACTTGATTAACAATCTTCTATGCCTTACACATAAAAATGCAAGTATCACAATACAAGTAACAGGAAAAGTTCAGGAGTTCTCAAGGATACCAAAGTCAGAGGTGAACCCTGCAGTGGCTTCCATTACTTCTGCCCAAGAAATAAAATAACTCTGACATCCATTCTCCATTAGGAATACTACAACTGCAGCTCCAACACCAGGCACGTGGTGCTGCAGCTGTGGTTTACCAACACAAGGACCTCTTTGTGCAAAACAGATCTCTCTGAGCGTCACACACCAAATTAACTCACCCCAATGAAGCACAAGCAGTCTGCAGGTAAAGGTGACTTTTTAACTGATACCTTGTAAAAACAGTAACATTGCAAAAAGGAAGGAAGAGAGGGGGGGAAAAAGCCCCCCAAAACCAGAATATACACATCCCCCTTCCTAATACTATAAGTTACATAGGTATTACTAAGTTTTCCACTTATCACTGATTCTTCTGGATTTAAACTGCATTTCATGTACTCAAACAAAAGTGCCAAACACCATGAACATCACAGAGTCCTAATATTATCAAAAGTAGCAAGTCAGCTTGTGTTCAGTTTCTGCAAGGTGGATATTTACCTCTGCCAAACACAAAAAGCCTAATACAATTTAATACTCTAATCTTCTATTTGCCCAAAAGGCGCAGATTATGTTACAATGGAGGCACCTATATGGGAACTGCATCTGGACTCTGGCACTTTCTGACTTAAAGTTAAGATTCAACATTAGGTCCCAAATCAGCAGAGATTTCAGTAAGGTTAAAAAATATATGAAGCCAAAAGATATTAATCTTTGAAGGACTGAGATACACTGTTGCTCGTACACAACCACTGAGTAACCTTAATGGGTTGGAATCTTTTTAAAAATAAACATTTTAACAAAATTTTTATAAATCCTTCCAAGAACTTCAAGTTTGTTTACATCCAGCTGAGTTATTCACAACCAAAAATTTATCTGCAATGCAGCTTGAAGTATCTTTTTTGTAGACTATCAATTTTCATTCCTGAATATTTTAAAACATTTCATTCCCTATGCAGGATCAAATTCCAGAAAAAAAAAACAGATAGAAAGTGAACTGAAAAGCACAGTGAAAGATTAGCCAGCAGTAACACTTACACAGCAGTTTCCAAAATATCTATTAAAATACTTTCATAATAATACTTTCACCAAATAGGTAATACAATAAAGAGCCTGAATATTCATAGTAGCAAACTTTTAATCTTATTTTCTTCACAAGCTTGCTACTTACTGTAGAAACCCAAATCTATCTGTGACTTTGTAAAGATGGTAGTCAGCATCTTCCCACGGTTCAATCTGAGCACCCTCACGTCCCTAAAGAGAAAGGAAAACATAAAAAGCCAAATTATGTTTTATGACACAATAAATTAATACAATTAAGAAAACATTTAACCACTCAAAGCATAACCTTTGGGATATCGTGGCAGAAGGTTAGAGGAGGGGGAGGAGAACACCAGTCCTAAAGCGACCAGCCAAGAAAAAGGAGAGCAGCACACCTCTCCCAGCCCTTACGAACAGTATTTTCATCACAGGAAATCTCTTTTGGTCACTGCTGTACACAGAATACATTTCAACCAGTCATAGTAATCCCACACCTGTTGTTAAACTCCACAATAATCCATCAAGGTCCCCACAGAATGCCTTCTACTCATTTCATTTCCAAAGTCCATCTTTCCTGAACAATCACCTGCAAAAGCACATCCTGCAGACAGTCCTGAATCAATGTCCATGCTGACTGCAGCAGCAGTCAAACAATGCAGCACTGAGTTTTCCCTCAGTGATGCCTTCATTCATGTCCCACTCTTCTACTCCAATTGCCAATCTTGCAAAAGGTTTGCAGAAGTTTAACTACATTTCAGCCATATCTGCTTCTGGTACGGGCTATGCACATGTTACTGGGTATGAAATCAGGCCACCACTCAGAAAACCAAGTGTATTGGGTTTGTGTGGCCGGGTTTTAGTAGCTGGGGCCTGCAGGGGTGGTTTCTCTGAGAAGCTGCTGGAAGCCTCCCCCACATCCAAAAGAGACAAAGTCAGCCAGCTGCAAAACAGAGCTGCTGCTGGCCACAGCCCAGCCCATCACTGGAGCAGGTTTGGTGGCAGGACTTGTGACCCCTTGGGGGACTCACAGAGGAGCACCTGGGCCTGAAGGACTGACCCTGTGGGAGGGACCAGTGCTGGAACAGCTCATGAGGAACTGCAGCCCGTGGAAAGACCCACACTGGAGAAGCTCATGGAGAACTTCAGCCTGTGGGAAGGACCCCACACTGGAAAAAGGGAAGAGTTTAAGGCGACAAGCCCCCAGGCAGGAAGGAGCCGCAGGAACAAAGTGGGATGAACTGACCACAGCCCTCACTCCCCGTCCTCCCACGCTGCTCAGGTGGACGAGGTAGAGAAAATTGGGAGCAAAGTTAAGCCCAGGAAGAAGAGAGGGGTGGGGAGAAAATGTTTTAGATTCAGTTTCTATTTTCTTATTATCCTACTCTGATTTGATTGGTAATAAATTAAGCAGATTTCCTCAAGTCAGGTCTTCTTTGCCCGTGACAGTCACTGGTGAAGGATCTCTCTCCCCTGCCCTTATCCCAGCTCATGAGCCTTTTGTTATATTTTCTCTCCCCTGCCCAGCTGAGGATGGCAGTGACAGAGCAGCTTTGAGGGGCACCTGGTGTCAACTAGCCAGACAGGAGCATGTTTTCCTCATTCCAAGGTGATCCACTCACTCACCTGCACACACTGTGCAAACCACCAGTGAGTCTGGCATAGAAAACATTTCATGAATTCTACAAACAAAAGTATTGCTCAGTACTCCAATGACACTTAAAAAGTCTGTAAGTGGTACAAAAATACCTGACTACAGTAAGCATTCGAGGTATACTCTGTGCCAGGCTTGTCCTGACAAGGGGTCCAAGAACAAACATGATACGACCAGGGCATTTCATTAGTTCCCCACAACAATATTAGAAACAACACAACTCACTCATCTTTTACTTTTTCTGCAATGATTTCAGTGTTTCTACTACTATAACCAACGATTAAATAAATAAAAAGTAAAATGAGAGTCTTTCTGATTTAATAGATACACTGAGCATCCTCAAACACCCCACTTTCACTACTTCTAATACAATACACTCCCTGAAATAGTCCCAAAGTAACTCGCTATGCACCTGAAAAATTAGTTTATTGAGTCATTATCCAGAATACCCCCCATGGAGGGAGAATTTAATTCACCCAGAGGCCAGTGTGTCATTAAACATCAGATTAGTACTCAACAGAGTATTTTAAACAACAGCTAGCTGGAATCATGATTCAGTTTTTAAACAGACATATTACTCAGATTCGTTATAAAATGTCTTTTAAATTATAAACAAGTTGACTTACTCTGTCATACTTGGCAACTATCTCTGCTCGTTCCTGGGCAAGTTTGATAGCAGCATCCTGCTCAGCATCTGCACCTGTAGAGGAATTAAAATAATGCTGTTCAGATTTTCTCCCTTGTGAACAAAGAACTGCGGCCAAATACTTGGAAAATAAACTTCAACTTCAGGGAGACTACTTCAATGGAGAAATGCCAAAACTATTGTGTCAAAGCAAAATATGACCTTGGTGCATGTCTTGAATACTAGCAAATTACAGTTACTGCACAGTATCTTAATTGCTGAGTTTAGAATATTTCTGATTTTCCACCAATGCAGATACTAAATACAGTAAAAAAAATAATTCTGCACAACCCACTAAATGAAGGACTGAAGAAAGTATGAAAAGCCATTAGTTGGCAATTCCAGAAACATTCTAATCGTCAAAGAAAGCTGAAACATTCACTACTGGCTTAAAACAAAAGTGTGAACTATTTACAGGATTTGTAGAGGTATTGGAATACTGAAGAAATACTGCATGGCTGCTTCTTAGAAATTGCCTAAAACTTATTTCTCAGAAAGCAGGGAAGGATATTGTTACAGTGTCAGAACTGCAACTTGGGCAACCCAGAGCTGGAAGTGTAAGGATATGACAACAGGAAGGTTGACAGGCAAGAAAAAAAACAATGTGTGAGTAAGCATTGGACATGAGGACACTGCAGATGCAGCATTTAGTACATGAGTGGAGTTTAAGTTTTGTTAAGTCCTGTTCCCTGAGCAGAGACCATCTCTAGAACACGGACAGGAACAGAGAGCACCAAGAAAGGAAAAGCTGCTGTTTTGAATACTCAACAACAGAATGTACTTCAATATCCCAACTGCAATTATATCAAACCAATGGGGTAAATCAACTTTAATTAACAAGTTTGTGAAAGATTCAAGAGTTGATTTCTTTTGATTATTAAAAAGCAATGAACTTCAGATTTTTTAAAGCAAGGCTTTAAAAAAGTTTAAAATATATTTCAACCTAACACTGTAATAAAAATAACTCCAAGCATGTGTTTTTTCTTCACTGTCTAGTTCATGGCAACATACTGAACTTCAAGAATTGTACATACCAACCATCTGGGCTATGAAATAGAAAAACAGATCAGATATTACTGTTTTCTATCGTATGACATTAACACAATTATTTGTTCAAACCTAGTGTTCCTTTAATAAAGTTTCCCTACATATTTCTCAACATTTAGACAAGAAGTTGTGCCAAGGTGGCCTTCTAAGCCATGTGTTAGAGATTTAGCACGGTCTCTGCTTGTTTTCACTCCAAGTTTCTCCGGAGGAATGCAAGGAGAACCTCAGTGTGACCCACCACAGACACAAGCACCAGCATTGAGACAACAGCACTGCCGGTCCCAAGCTTCCCCAAAGGGAAAGTCTGGCTGCTTCTTTAAAGCTTTCATTTATGATCCCCAGAAGTCACATTCTGTTACCCTCACCTGGCCCCCCTTTCCTAGTCACCATCATTTCCCAATCATATTACTCCTGTTTATTAGCAAGGACATAGAGCTCTGTCATTTTTTCCAGTGTGCAGCAGAACCAGCACACATGTATTTACACAGTTATTTGAAGGAGAAAAAAATAATTAATTCAATCTTGCTATATTTGGAAGCTTTACATCTCTGAGCCACCACACTGATAAATAATTTCCTCCCTGTAAGATAAGGGGTGAGTAGAATCATTTCATATTGCTCAGACTTTGGTGCGTCCAAGCAGGGCACTGCTCCTCCTGTGCTTTCAGGTGCTGGAGCCACATTTATCCCCAGGCCTGAAGAGGACTCAAGACACAAAGCAGTTTGGTCTCAGGTTTGCTTTCCTCTGACACAGCTTTACAGCCATTGCAGGGCTCTGTGACCCCGGCTGCCCGTGAGAGCTCTGATCCAGACACAGCTCCCACACCCTCCAGAGCCCCTCCCCAGCCTCGTCACACGAAAGGGCACAGACACAACTTCACATCACTGCCAGGGCATTCCAGCACCATCGACTCCCCCAGCACAATTACAACAATCTGCCTCCTAATCTTTACTAGCTGGCATTGCGTGTCTCCTGAACTGACAATGTCCACTAAAGCTACCAAATCAACACTGAAAAAAAGCAGTGGATGAACCCTGGTTTTACTTTCGAAGTAAGAAGATAAAGGAACTGTAACCAAAATTAAATTGTGTTTTCTTTTGTAAGACAGATCTGTGCTTATAACAAGGCTTTACAGAAGACCAATTACGGGTTTTTAAAAAGTAAACTTCTAACTTCCTTAGAAACCTGACATTCCTTCAGCAAATTCAAGTACTGCTTGACCCTAATCTCCACTTCTCCAATGGACAGATCTGGGGGAAAGGCTCCCTTGTTTAAAGTACACCTGCTGCTGAGCTTCAGGAAATAGAGGAAAAGTCCTAACACTAATTTCCAAGTAAAAGAGACATTAGATTTAATTTGAGAAAGAGTCAAAGAGTGGCTGACTATAAGTGGACAATATTGTAATACACAGTAGTCAGTACATTCACATACTATCTACTTGATACATTTTAACAGAACTAAAAGGGGTTTCTATTTTTATTTTAAAATGTGCTCAAAAGGACATGCACAGATCAAAAATACCACAGACAGAATAACAGTGTAAGCTGAAAAAAAGTTTAAACCTTTGCTTAAAAGAATGCCAAACTGTATTTGCACCAGAAAGCAAGTTCCTGATTTATGCTAAAAACGTGGCCATGGCTTACCATCCCTTCCTCTGCATAAGCAATGTGTGAATCAAAATTTGGCATGTTCTGTGTCTCATGACAATTCAATTACATTTAGTGTGTGAATTATCATATTCATTGCCTTTAAAGTAATCCTCTTTGCTTTCTGCCAGAATCATCTTAACCTTCCAGCTGCACTGAGATAGTTCAATGTTTCATTAATCCATCAATACTGAAACCCCAGAAAATAGCCTGAGATAGGGACAAGAGGTTTTATTTTGGGAGATAAGCATTAAACATGATTTTTCTTATAAGAGGAAATATTTAAATATCTCCAACTTAGAAATTACACAGTGATTCCTGATAAAGTAAAAGCTAAATATGAGAACAAGAAAAATGCTTTGGCACAAAAATACATCACTATGAAACTGAAGACAAATAACTGCTATCCTAAAATCTTATCAGTTTTATTCGGTGTTATCTCAGTGAAAGCAGTTAAAGATATGACACAAGTATGATTAAATTTACTAATTAAAAGTTACAATTACAGATTGTACAGGAAACAATACCATCTCAGATGAAGTTGGCATTAATATATAGTCAATTAAGCAGTATGGAGAACTGATTTGAACTAAAAAATGGGGAAATATGTTAGCAATGACCTGATGATAAACTCTGTCAATGATGGCATGCTGAACAGCACATTCAAGTCCCCCCAAAAATCAGCCAGGCTTACAAGGCACAAGCAGCATGGTTAAAACCCTGCCCAGCAGCAACCATAGAACAACAGGTTGGAAGGGACCTCAAGAACCATCCAGTCCAAGCTTTCTTGGCAAAAGCACAGTCTGGACAAGATGGCCCAGCACCCTGTTCAGATGAATGTTAAGTGTCCACCCTTTGGGAATCCACCACTTCCCTGAGGAGATTATTCCAATGGCTGCCCTCATTGTGAAAATTTCCAAGTGCCCTGAATCTCCTCAGGAGCAACAGACATAATGCAAACTAAAAACACGTAACACTATGCTCTATTAATGAATGCTAGACTACCTGGAAGAGACCAACTGCCATAAGTGACATTTATGCACATTAACAGCAAAACAACAGATTCAAGTAAAAATAAACACTAGTAAAGAAAAAATAAGGTTGTGGCCTACAAATAGATGTAAAAGTTAAATTCTGACTATTAGCAAAACTTCTGACAGATCCTGCCTTACTCTTGCTTTCGTGGCATCTTCTCCCTCCTGGTCCCCATGGAGGAAGAGCAGCTGTCTATGTAGGCACCCACAGACACCAGAGAATCTTGACCCAAGGTCCCCCTACAATCCACCTAAAATTCATAGGTGGGGGTAGGGAGAAAGTAGGGGGAAAAAATTGACAATAATGTAATCTAGTATTCATTTAAATCACTGAGCTAAACACTGAGGCTCCCTCTTGCAGTCCCTACAGCAATTCAGTTTTCCAAAATAAAGGAGGGTGAACTGGCAGCACTATCCCTTGTGCTTCCAGCAGTCAAGGAGGAGCTGAACAGCCTGTGACAGCCTGGCACCACCTCGGCTGCTCCTGGTTGGGGTGGGTAACACAGAGCCCATAGTTACACCTGGCTTTTATCACAGCCTGGCAGAGCTGAGCTGCTGCCAAGAGAGGAACAGCCAGAAGACAGAAAAACTCTGGTCTTTCCCACAAAAAGAAAAGCTGCTGCTCTACAAAGTTTACTAAGTACCTGTATTTTGAACTGTTTGTCTAATCCTGCATGGCTCCTAATCCTGCTCAGCTACGGAACTGCAAACCAGTAAGGCACAGCTTTTTTTAAAGTGATCTCCATGTGCAATCCACTGAGCACACATCTCTAGTCCCTGCAAAAGTAGTCATACAACTTAGAGAAATGGTCTTTGGGGTTACTCACACTCACTAGTGATAATCTCTCCAAAACAGTCTAAAAAATGACTGGACAGTATCTCACCTGGGAGAGGTAACAACAGCCAAGGACTAGCTCCCTCACTGAGGTAGTATGAAATGAGTACCACGGAGAGCCTCAGTGAGTTCCTTACACTGAAGGAGGAGTAGGTACGAGATACACTGCAGTGCTCATGTATCAGCAGCAGCATAATAAACTGCCTCTTACAGATGTGCCATAAATTTAAGAAGAATCACAGATTCTTCTTTAGGTTGGAAAAGACTTTTAAGATCATTGCGTCCAACCATTAACCCATCACTGCCAAGCCCACCACAAAACAACACCCCCAAGTGCCACATCTACACAGCTTTTAAATACCTCAAGGGTTGGTGAATCCACCATTTCCCTGGGCAGCCTGTTCCAGTGCTTGACAACCCTTTTGGGAAAGAAATCTTTCCTAATATCCAATCTAAACCAACTCGATGCAATTTGAAGTTCTTTCACCTCATTCTGTCAGTTGTTACCCAGGAGAGGAGTCCACCTGGCTACAGCCTCCTGTCAGGGAGTTGTAGAGAGCATTAAGTTTCCCCCTTGAGCCTCCTTTTCCCCAGGATAAATATCACCAGCTCCCTCAGTCACTCTTCATAGGATTTGTGCTCCAGACCCTTCCACAGCTCCATTCCCTTCTCTGGACATGCTCCAGCACGAAAATATCCAAAACTGATTCCAGGATTTGAGGTGTGGCCTCATCATCAGTGTTGAGCAGAGAGGGACAATCACAGCCCTGGTCCTGTTGGCCACACTATTGCTCGTACAGCCCAGGTGCCATTGGCCTTCCTGGCCACCTGGGCCCACACTGGCTCATGTTCAGTCACTGTGGACCAGCACCCCCAGAAGCAATGCCTCTTTCCATGGGGCTGAGGCTCAATATACTAATAGCATCCTGAGCAACCTTAACCCAAATTCTGAAAAGAGATTTCTTCCTGTTTTTCTCCTTTGACCCACCATCATTGTCTCTCCAACTGCAGAGCACTCTAAAAACCCCTCAAAAATTGAAAGATGTTAATTTTTTTCCCATTACTTTACTAAAATTCTTGCTTGTTTGCACATTACACATTCCACTGCACAAAGAGCTGCACTGGCACAAACTCCTGTCTGCAGGCACTACCACCAGCTGCTATGCATCTACACATTCAAAGCACATATCAGAGCAATAAACAAAGTCTCTGGTCATAGCAGAAAGTCCCTTAAATACTCAGGCTGTTTATTTTCCTTCCAGTTCATTCCCATAAACAACGAAATAAAAGCCATGACGTACACTTAATAGTATTTTGCTGTGGGTACAACATGTTCAAAAGGAAGAATCTTGGTAAATACCTGCACATCGATAGTAAACCTGCTCTGAACAAAAGAGATTAAGCGTCATTTATTATACTTTCTTTTCATGCACAGAGAACTTCTAACACAGAGAACTTTTAACATAAAGTGAACTAGTTAGTTAGAAAAGCAATGCCTTTTACGTAGCAACACTTCCTCAGAAATACATACTTCCAGAAGTTAACTGAGCTACATTTCTTCCACCATTACACGTAATTATATACTTTAACAGCATTAAGTATTTAAAACTCAGTTATCACTAATTTGAAATGAGAGAGAAGTAAAACAGCACAATATAAACAATTGAATTAAATTAAAATTTTACACAACACTTTACCAGTCTTTAGACTGTCATTTTCTTCCCAGTCCTTGTACAGCTCTGTTTTAGTCTTCATGAAGTAAAACTGTTTGCTTCTAGACCATATTCTAAATCGGTTTATCAAAAATGACCAGGGGAAAAGTTCTCCTCCTCCACTTGCTGTATTTGCTCCACACAACTGAGCCACTTGACACGTGCTCCCTTCTCCAGACACAGCCCCTCTACAGCTCCACAAGCTGCAGAGGCTTGAACAAAGATGCCATTTGTTAATGCCAAGTGTCACGAAGGCACCACGCTGGTGTTCTCCAGCCCAGCCCACAGCCCTGCATTCCAGCTCATAATAAACAAAAGGATTTGAACAAACAGCCTCAGAGGCCAGGGCTCCTGTAACACATCACTGTTATACTATTGGGCAAGAATTCTTACTGGTGTTTTCCAAGTGCTGCAGGAAAAGCATCTTACTGAATGGATTTACTTGAAATGGGGCTTGAAGTACCCTCTTTCTGACTAATTAAGAAACCACGAAATTAGGTAACTCTGAAAATACAGTTTAGATTTCTGTAACTGGCATTCCTTAATTGCAAGATGGAGGTTTTACGTATTTTCTGATCAAAACTCCTTTATTGTTCAAGATATCTTGGGGCACTGAAACATCTAGGACATCAGGAATTGGCAAGAACACTTTTGTCGATAGGAGTACAAAAATTCAGGAGTAAAATTGGTAGAAATCATCTGCATCCTGAAAACCTGATCTCCATACCAAATATCCCAGGACAAACACACGAAGCCATTCTCCTGCACAGATTTTAGCCCTCACACATGCTCTCTCACACAGACATTCTGCTGCTATGGGATGCCTGCAACCAGAACCAGCCAATTCCATATCCTAACCTAGGCAAATAAGGGCACATACACTACCAGACACTTTGTGAAGCCAGCTGGAAGATGGTCAGTGGCACTGGCACAGGTTACCCAGGAAAGCTGTGGAATCTCCATCCTTGGACGTGTTCATAAGCTGGGTATGGTCCTGGACAACCAGCTCTGCACAGCCCTGCTTGATCAGGAGGTTGGACCAGATGACTTCCAGAGGTCTCTTCCAGCCTCAACCCTTTTGTGGTTTTCTTCCACTTAGAGAAGTGTTAAAATGCCAGGAACAGGAGATCTGATCGAGTGTGTTGGACTATTCTTTTCTCCCCAGAGACTGAAAAAAGAACAGTTCCTTCAATTGTTTTAACCTTCCTCCCCATATCGTCTGGCACAGCACCAAGCCTGGAAATGAGCAGCAGCTCCTTTGTCTTTACCACTGATTACTGCTCATGGATCCCACCCAAGCCCAGGTGTCAATAGTTTAGTCTCTGCAATCAGTATGAGTTTAGACTAAGCCAGTGCCATGCCCACTACCAGGCACATTTCCCTCCAAAGCAGCATTTTCTTACTGCTGACACACACCACAGCAATCCTCTTGCTACACAGAAATAATCCTCCACTTTGCTCAGAACTACTGAACTGGTTTTGGAATACCAACTACTTTCTGTTTCCTTATCTGTGAGCATATTTCTGGTGACGATGAAAAGAACTCACACACAATGAACACAAGCACTTGTTCCAGGTTAACTCTCTCTCCCCTTCACCACTTGAAAACAATCTGCTTTTTAACATCACTGCTGCTCTTCTACCACACACTACTCCAGGCAGCAATAAGCCATATTACTGACAGATATATACATATATATATACATATACATATACACACACACACTCTAGCTATACTAGAGATATTTATACTAGTATTTCTCTTGTATCTCTCAACCTTAGCATGTCTGGTTTTGTGGGTGTTTCCAAATAGACTTACACAGAATGTAAGAGAAAAGGTAAGATTTTTGTTTAACTTAAATTTCTCTCTATTTCAAAGAAAAGAAAAAAGCTAAAAGAGTAAAACTCTTTGAAAATCAATATATTGCACTATGCATATGAAAATCAATATACTGCACCAAAAAAAAGCCCATTGCAACAGCAAAACACATGCACCCCCTCCCCCCCATAATCAGCATGCAGAGTAGACCCTATTGTAGTTTTACAGCATGAGGAGTAATGGGTGAGAAATAGGAAAGTAAAGATTTAACTGCCCTGAAGAAACATGACTGAACTCTCATCTTAATGAAAAATCAAGTTTCACTATGTCTGAACTCCTGCTGTTTTGCAACATCCCCTATGAGACACTGCACAGTCACCAATGGAAAATGGTCACTTTGGAAATTAGTAGAATTAACTGCTACTAAAAACCCTCTCAAATCAATTTTAAAGTGATCGCCAAAGGACTCAAAGCAAAAGCAGAGAAATCCAGGCAGCCCTGCTAAGCAATATCCCACAGAGGAAGTCTGTGTCAAAACATGAAATGAGAATTTAGGAGTCTATGTATTGCATAGAATTTAAATCAAATACTCTATCTTGCTTTTAAGCAACAATGGACTAAAGGACTTACAGGAACTCTACCAGTGTTAATTAGTTATTGTAATATGTCTATCATTTTATTTTTAGTAACATAGCCTTACTAACACCTTTAATTAATGGAGCAATGAAAGCACAAAACTCAGAATAAACCACCAATAAAACAGAAAAAGAACATACTCTAATAAAATACAACTTGGCCATTTACTTAGTCCTAATTTGCAATTTGTTTTTCTGTGTGTTTCACATAAATAAATACACCTTAAAATTAGATCACTCCATCAGCAATGCCTACACGTAACCAGCTGGCAGCTGCAGTTGGAATGCTCATGTCATCACCTCACTACTGAGCTTTATGAAAGTTCCCACAAGGGCTACAAAGTGGAGTGACAAGATCTGGCAGGGTTCTACTGTAATTCCACTTCACCAAGTGCGTGTGCAGTCGTGAGCCAGAAGATAATTAATTTGCTGAAGGTTAACGTAATCAGTTGCAAAGCCAGAAGAAACCATAATTGCCAATTTGCAACAAGCTACACTGAAAAGAGTAAGCCCAATTTTGAACAATGGTCCTTTCTTGAAAGAAAAAGAGTACAAAACCAACGCACAACCCTGTTGGGGAAGATGAAATAGGAAAGATTTATAAATATGATCACATAGCAAAAGATGCTGACAATGTGGAAACTGCAGGCGAGATTGAAATGAAGGCAAGCTTTGAGATACCAAACCCCAGTTACTGAACAACCAGAAAACAATGGCTTGGCCGACTGAAGGTAATCCCCCGTTGATGAAACAAAGCCCTCTGTTTGCTGACAAGTCCAAGGGTCAGAGCAGACCCTGCTAGCTTAGCAGCAAGGGTCCAAGAAGCAGTTTTTAGAGTTTAAAATGTAATGTAGTATGGTAATGTAAGGATTCTTATAGGCTATATGTAAATGATGTAAGATTTGTGTCTTGTACTAGATTGGTTGATGAAAATCTGAATATTCAGCACAGAAGATGATTTATTGTATTGTACACGAGAATCTCGTCACTACTACTACTACCACTTCTTCCTTCTTCTTCTCTGCACTTCACTTCTTCTCTGCACTTCTTGCCACTTCTTTTTACTTCTTACTTCTCACTCTTCACCGCTCACTTCTTACTCTCTTGTCTCACTCTCTTAGCTCTCTCTTGCTCCCTCTTGCTTTCCTGGCCTGCCTTGAGCTGCAGCTGGCAGCTCCAAGCAAGGCCCCTATAGCTATGTCCCTACCAATAAACCTCATGCTCTAAAACCTGCTTATAGAGATCTACCATCATTAACCGTCCAGCGCAGGAGGCCTTCCCTACACAACCCACCCTCCTGGCCAGACCTCTGTCAACACAACCTGAAACATTTATGGCAGCTCTTAACAGACTTAAATGTAAAAACTCAGGCTGGGTATAATTGGGGCTTGCCAGTGTGTAAAGACTGGTCTGACTTGTGCCACAACTAGCTAATGTCTTATGTCTAAGCTTAAGTCATCCTTTGTTCTTCTCTTCCCAAGGGTGTAGCTGGTATCTGGCCTCTTCATGACAATTTTTCTGTTTTCTCACTGCTATGAAAGAGCAGCATTGTGGCCACGATGAAGTGGTCGCTCACCTCCACGTCTGTCTTTCAGGAGATGCAAACCCTGTGCTGAGCTCAGCCATGTCAGCCCTCCAAGCAGCCGTTCCAGCGGCGACTGGAGCAGATCCGCACCCCGCTGTTCCAGGGGACACAGCGAGCCTTGTGTCTGTAACACCTTACAACCCAGCAGCCGTGGGACAACAGAGACACAGCCTTCATGGAAAAACACAGGAGGTTTTCTCCTACATGGAAATCATTTTATGGTCTTCCACCAAAAGACTGCGTTTCTTAGAACTCCTACTGTGGCTAGAACCGATCCCGCTGTAACATACAATCTGTTTCATCTATGGCTCATGAGTATTACTCCCACACTCCCCCTGAAATCCATGACCTTTCCCAGCACCAGCCCTAGCCTTTACAATTATGTCTTAATAAAATATGCTGCAAATCAGCCACTGCATTAAATGGTAAGATCAGACACTTGACCTCAGAAGCAGTATTGACAGATAAAAAGCAGAAATATTTCAGGAATTTTACCCTCAACCTAATATAAGTCAAGGCATCCTTTCACAACAGTGGCTTTTCAGGTACTGGTTATGATTTTATAAGCAAATTTAGCTGAAAATGCCTTTTTTTTATCCCTTGTACTTTAAAAGTATATCATGCCTGCAGTTCCCAGAGGTTTTTGAGAACTAAAATATCCCTTCTGTACACTGACGCTGCTCATACTTCTTTTAACCATGACAGGCTACTAAACACACAAGCAAAACGATCCTTCAGTAAGATTGAACACAGCAGTTCTCTGCAATAAATTTCTTCTTCATTTTCCCAATGCCATATATCAGGATGACATATAAAAATCATTTTTTTTACCACCAACATAGATCAAAAGACCTTTAAAAAATTCTCTGATTTTCTGACATATTTCTGACATAATTTCAGATTTCCTGTTTTGAACATCATAATTAGTGGTAGAATATGAATGTTTTCACAGCAGTAAGATGTGCAGTATCAATTTAAAGAGTAAAATGGTTCTAATACTGTAGATTGTGACACAAAGCAGAACATTTCATAACATGAGCTATGCTTCCCACGTTAACAGACTTATATTTAAGCAGTCAGTTGCCACACTGCACTAATTATGTTAAGTCTCCTGATTAATCATTTTTCTCTCTGCATTAGGCAAAATTAATGAAGCAAACAATACTTATATTTTAAAATTCAGTGTTAATGATGTGAAGTCTATTCCCAGTTTAAAACATCACCAAGACAACACTCACACAGACTCTGGATAAAGTTTTTTAAAAGGAGGTGGTTCTTAATTTTTGAGGAAGCCAGTTTATTTCCTCTGGTTAGAGAAGCTACAACAGTTCTCTAGTTACAAAATTTCATCTATATGGGTGTCATTTTATACTGGCTAAAATATAAAGAGGTTTGTTCTTCTACACAGACGAGCATTGAATACACGGACATACCCACAGTCCAGCTCATCATTTAATTACACAGCCGATTTAACTGATTACAACAGGAAGAAAAGGAGGGTTTGTTTTTGTAATAGATGCTATTCTGCCACTTAACAAGACTAAAGAGCTCCAAGCCAGCTCAGAAAAACACCAGCTCTGACTCAAGGTGGCAGGAGTAGAACTTGAACAGCATCATGGGGACACAGCAGCAGCTCCCCCCCCGCCCAGCACCCACAGCCCCAGGGCTGGCACCGAGCTGTTGCTCAGCTGAACAGGCACTGCCCAAACCTCGCTGGCCCCTGCGTGAGAGGGAGAAGGAAGCATTCACAAACAAGCAATGGATGAGCAGCTGCTGAAACCAGCTTTCACTCCCCAGCTGCACATGTCCTACCCATCTTTACTTTTCTGCCTCCTCCTGGAACAGACAGCATGAAGCGCACAGGGATGAGTCCTTGCCCAAAAGCATGAGAAAACTTCCCTGGAGAAAACCTCCCTGCTGCCTCTGTTCACACCTGAACTTGAGTCTCCCAGGTGCTGAACTACTGCTCTGCCTACCTGGGCACAGCCTCTGCATGGGGAGACCTCAGGATTCATTTTCATGCTTTAAGTTCCGTTTCAACCCAATACACAACAGGAAAACAAAATCTTAAATATTGTGAAAGTTGTTGTGGCAGGATGAAAAAGCACTTCTTGCTTTATTCTAGCAACAGCAAGCTACATGAGTTACACCAGTTACTACAGGCTGCTGGGCAGACTGCTGTGATCCATACCTAAGAGTGTGGATCTCAGGCACCCCTCCATCTACCACTGGGATACACTGAAGGAACCATCAAAAACCACAGTAACAGTGAGAGGAGCTGCAAGGCCCTTCTCTGTTCAACTTCAACTATCATCTTCACATACTTAAAGCATTTCACAAAAAAAAATACTGAGTTACATGCTCCAGCTCAGTTCACTGTAGCTGAACAGCTTTCTTTGATTACTCTGTCTCTGAGCTATTCATCTTTGAGAAGATAAACATTTTAACTGCAGTAATACCTTAAGTACAAATAGGATCCTCTAAGGGAATCCTCTGAAAAGTCTGAACGGCACCGAGAAGCTCATATGACACTAAACCTTCTCTTGGTGGCTCTATGGTAAGTTTGAGTAAGTCCACAGAAAGACACCAAGGCAAATTTAGATACCTGCCTGCTCGTATCAGTCATGTCTACACAGCACAGAGCTGCTTTGAAAAAAAACTGAATAACTGACTACTTAAAGTATCTGTCATTCATTTAATTAAATGCTGAAATCCCCTCTGAACATTTGAAATCATCCTAAGTGTCCGGCAGCGGTAGATCCATGTTTTTTATGTTTATAAAGCAGTTATAGGAAAGGCTGGAGGAATAAGAGACAACCTAAGAGATGAAGGGTAAACAAGTTTGTCGAACAGCAGCAGAAACGGGGGAAGTTTCTTCATCTCTGCTATGAGAAAAGGAAGTTAGTGGTAGATGAGAAGGTTCTGTTGTTTTCAGTTTCACTGACTGAGGGCTGGTAAACAAAACAAAGTAAACAGCCACAGCATTTCCCATGCGAAACAGGAATTAGGGCCTCCAAGGCTGTCCTGTGTGCGTGGTCCCAGCCCCACGCTGAGGGAAAACCCAGCAGAGCAGCTGCAGTAAATCCCAGTGCCATACCCACCAAATCACAATCAGGTTAGATTCATACTGTAATTAGCAATACCACTATGAATTTGTTTGCCTCCACCTAGTTTGCATCAATATAAAACAACTTCAGAGTTTGGATAAAACAACCCAAAGCAGGGGAGAAGGGGGGAAGAAAAAAGATCACAAACTTTCTGGCTGTTTATCTACAGAACACTAAAGAGTCAGAAAAACCTTCTGCCTACATTATATCCATCACCTTTTTTTTTTTTTT
>VWZT01000384.1:1622882-1648398 GCA_013397055.1 Pachycephala philippinensis
GCTAGAGGAAACACTGAATTAGATTTTAGCTGTAATCTATCCCTAAAACTTAGGACAGTGTGACAAGAAAGGTCAGGGTTTTTTTTTTTCCCCAGTCTTTGATACCAGTTAAGTACAGACAACACTGACATGTCAGCACCACTGAGAGGCAGGCACAAAGCTGTAGTAGAAAAGGACCACAAAAGAAAAACGAAAAGGACTTTGTTTGAATAGTTGATTTTAAAGGACAGAATTTTCCAAAGAGGTTATAAATCTCCTTCAAGCAAGAGGCACCATTTGGATCATTCTATGGATACTCCAAAAATGTTTTACAAATATCCAGTGTTGATGTAAGATGACAATTATTAATTTATACTGCTGTTGCATAGAAATAACTTTAATAATCAATGCATTAACAAGCCTATCAGTAACACTTTCTTTTTACTGGCTTAGAGGAAGATAAACACTGAGGTACTTCAGTGACACAAACCCACCACCAAGTTTTCAATGCTACTTCTCTCAAAATCAGTACTTTGATTTCAGTAGTGATGCAAAATGAAGAACTACAAACACATGCTGTGAACACCTTAACAAGTTCCTAGTGCAAAACAAACATGAGGTTAATTCTAGTCTACGCCTTACACACAGGCATCAAGCAAAAAAATCCATTCGTTTATGCTGAAGTCAATAATGCACTGAACCTACTAATGAAGATCTGCTTTATAACCACTATACTGTTGAAGAAAAAAGCCAAACCAAACAAAACCACCCATAACCCAGAAAAATCTATTTGTCACAGATTCTCATATCTCAGCAGAAAATTACCTGCAATTATAAAAGCAGTTTTAAACTCAGTACACTGAGAAAGTCTACTTCATCTAAGATGAACACTGATACAGTACTTTGGAAATCCCTATTCCAGGTTACAAGCATTAGCTCTAGGACAATACACAAATAAAGCCTTTTATGGATTCCAGTCCCGTGAAACCTATTTCATTCCCAGTAGATCACTCTCAAGCTCTGAGAATTTCATATCCCTCCTGGAATCAAAATCCACAGGAAGAGTCACGACTGGGTTGAGCCTGTGGAGCTACATCTGGCAAACAGGATCCTGTTCCCTGGGAAAAGCAGACCCACTGCAGAACCCTCCCCTAGGGCAGACATGAGCTGTCCTCTCCATCAAAGACAAGGAGGAACAGCACCAGCTGGGATTAAACACAGATCCACCCACTGTCTGCTGTGCCTGTAATTAAGCAATTAAGATATTCAGCACTTTGGGCAGGGTTCAAGTTCTCATTTGAGCAGCTTGGACAGACCAGGAGCAACCGGGCTGACTGGTTACCCAGGCATGAACCAAACATCACAACCTTCACAGGACAACAGCTTTGAGCTCTAACTAAAACCAGCAGCTGCAGACAGAAAACGTAGAGGTCATATGCCTAAATGGCCTTTAAATCCTCTTTTTGACTTGGAGAGGTAGACACAGTGGTCAGGCAGGAAACCTTCCCATGAGGTGTTAACACTCATTCTGAAATCCATCGACCTCACTGGAAAGTTCAGCAAATTCATCAGTGAAATTTTAATCAGTGAAGTTAAACCCAAAATTACTTGCAAGGGAGAAAACATATTTTGGTTATGAATTTTGGTTCCTTCTTACCACTGAAGACATTTCTTCGGTACATGTTAAAATGACAACTTTGCATTTCTGATGTTACTACAAACAAAGCCAAAGCCTCTTCTTGCAGCAAGGAACGGTAACACAGTAAAACCAAAACCACCTCTGCAAAGGTATTCCCAAAAGGTCTNATAACGCAGTAAAACCAAAGGTTTTGCAATACCTTTGCAAAGGTATTCCCAAAAGGTCTAGCAATGGGATGGGAAATGAAGAGGATGAACGTAATGAATGTTCCTTCAATTACAGAATTTTGGAAGGATAATGAGCTATCACTCCAAGGGCTTCAAACTGGATGAAAATTGAACAGCCTCTCATCTACGCTTACCTCTTCAGCAGAAGTACAGTTGTCATCTGCTGTCACACAAGTCTGAAAGTGAATGATAAGTACAAAATATTTCTCCTGGTTTAGAGTTTTCTGCAACTGTTCAATTTAACAACAAACTTCTTGTTACGACAGCAAGTTCTTGAAAGAATTTACAAACAACTCCGTCTCCCTTAAGGCTGAGGGAAAAAAAGAAATACCATTTTCAACTTAGATCTGTTTTACTATAATCCACACTAAAGACAACAGCTTTTAGGGTGCATTACTCATCAGTACAAACTTTACTCCACGTAAACAGTGGGCAGAATTTCTACACTTTCTCCTTCTCTAGCTCACTTTATTCCCCGGCAGAGAAAAATCCAGGGGTGTAACTATGAACCCTATAAAATTACTCACACATATTCTACTTCAAACACCCACTGTTTTGGAAGAGCATACAAAACCTAAGCATTGACAACAGGAACCAATGGTTCACATTATTGTGGTAATATGTGCCATAAATGCAGAAAAACAAAAGCATGAAAGAGTACTTTGTACCTGAGGTACAAGAGCCTGCTTAATCCCAGGGTAACAGTCAGGCCACCTCAGACACGCTGTTGACAGGTTTCTCTGAAAAATGAGTCAGCTGCACACCCTGGGGAAGCTCTCTCTCAATTAAAACAGTATCACAAACAGCCATTATTCTTCAGGTGCTATTGAGCCCAGGTGGTGTTTCACTGAATCACCAGCTCCAACACAGACTAAGTCTTTTTTTTTTTTTTCAGTTAAGCAAACAGGATTTTAAGCAAAGGCGCAAGACAGAAACATGAATTTGCAACACAGCTAATCAGGCTTTACTAATAAAAAAATCTTTGGTGGAAATACAATGAGAGGCTCCCCCTGTTTGAGAGGTCCAGTCTATTCTGACGCTGCGGATGCAGGTGAAGGCTGCAGCACTCAGAGCTCCAGGGCTGATGAAGTACAGCCCAAGCACTGCTGCTCAGCTTGGACACTGCAACCTTTACCCTGACACACAGCACACAGCGAGGCAGTGACCTGTGTAATTGTTTCTGGTAATGTAACACCTTCTGAGACTTGAGAAGCAGAGCAGTGAGAATTCAGAAGTCACACCTAATGACAGTACAAAAGCAAATAGTAGGAAAAGAGGATACAGAGAGCACAGGGGGAGGTGGGGAGGAAGTGTGATGTTTTAGCTAAGGAATGACATTCTAAGAGGCTGATGTACAAAATTGCTAGAATACAATTAGCTGTCAAGTTAAAGCATGCAGGGGTGATCATCAGTAAGGAGTATAGGATTACAACATTCCACCAAATCTGAGTACCAGTTTTCCCACCACCTTGCACCTGTTTTCCTCCTTCACACCCGTATATGACATCAGCACTATTTGGTATCTCTCTGCTTACACAAGCAATGCTGAAATTAAAGAAAAATAGTTTAAAATTCAAAAGCCTAAAGGAAAACTCATGGAGGCAAAATATGGATGCAAAACAACTGCACATTCTTAGAAAGATGAAGAAGAAATAGAAGAAATTGGAGAATAGGCTATGGCACAAGTTAGTGTGAAGGGGCTATGAACTATAAGTAACTTTGAAATGTACAGTTTTTCTCCAACACACAACTGAGAGTTGTGAAAAAAACTTACAAGCACAAAAGGAATACAAATAAGGTATAAATTAGCTTCTTTTTGAAAACTTCATGGTCACGTTTTAGGTCGTTCCAAGTTACAAGGATATGAGGATACGACATAGAGAACTGCCAGATTTATAAGCTACTGGGATGGTCTGACTGCCTGATACAGCTGCTACATGGCCCCTTCAGGGCCACCAAGGCAAATTTCTTACTCTTACACCTCAGTGTAAGAGTAAGTAACTCAGTGAAATGATATTATGTCATTACTAGTACGTCATTACTAGTCCAATATCAGCCAGTTCCCTGATACATCATTCAGCCATCAGTATTTTAAGTTCAAGCTTCTTAACGCATATAAATAGAATACCAAATATTTACAGCTTTTCACATAAGACTGTAGGATTTAGCCCAAATTTTAATTGAAGGACTTTTCACATTTGGCTCAGAATGAAGACTGCCTGGGAAACAAGCTCATCTGCAAGTTTTTTTAATTGTCGAGAAAAAAAATAATTTGAAGCTATAAAAGAGCTGAAATAGTGTTCATGTTACAGCAATTCTGTAATGTCTTTGTATTAAAATAAACTATTCCCAACTATAAAGCTCTAAGATTTTTTTGTTTGGTTGGTTGGGGTTTTTTTTTTTTTTGTTTTTAATTGGAAACAAATGTTTTTCCACTAAGCAGAAATCTATGAACTCAACTGATAAAAGCTGCTTAACAGATAAAAGGCAGGTAAAAACAGGTTTTAGAGGAAAAATAAAAAATACTACAGAGAAGTTGTTTTAAGCTTAGTCAAATAAACAAAGCCCAGACCAAACTATTAAATAACAATTCTACAGAAGCAGGAACGATTCAGATATGTCAAATAAATGCCATGTCCCCTTGTCCACCTGCCCCCTGCAATCACCTCACATTCAGGTGTATTCTTACTAGTCCTAATTCGATTATCTCTTCTCCAAGCTCCTTGTATCTTGAAATTATATCATAGCTAGGATGCAAGGGGTAATTTGTTGAGGTTTCCTAATGCTAGCAATGACTCGAGAATTTCTAACACGAGTCAAAATTGCTCAAAAAAGTCCACTGGCATACCAATAAATACTGCTTCAAAATCAGTTGCTACACACCAATATCTGGAAATGTTACAAAGCTTATTAAATTTTGTAATTTTTTTTAACACAGACAGATTTTACCTAGGAGTACATTAAGGGAGCATAAAGGAAAATGCAGGAGGACATCAGTCAGACATCCAGTCCTGGATTTACAGTGCTAGTTGACCACATCATTGCTCTTTGTCTCCAGCCCTGCTGGAAGTTACTGCTCTGGGCAGAGCTGGTAAACAGGATCATGTGAGTGCACTGCAACCCACGGCAGAAAAGCCCAGCTGCTGAATTTGCTCACGCTGCCGTCACCGGCAGCTTCAGGGAACCTGGACTGGGGAGAACTCACAGGAACAGAGGCCTGCAAAGTTTAAGTTTGTCCACATCTTCAGTGTTGCTGTGTGGGTTGACCCTTGGCTGGCTTCCAGGTGCCCACTGACCAGCTCTCAGTCCAACCACTCAACAGGACAAGGGAGGAGAAAAGAGGAAAAAGCTCACGGATCAAGATAAACAGGGAGGTCACTCACCAATTACCCTCATGAGAAAAACCTACTTGGCTCGGGGAAACTAATTTACTGACAATTAAAAACAGTATAGGTCAGCCCGTAACTCTTGGTTTTTGCTGCTCCTTAATCCTGACACTCTTCCCATGCTCCAGCATGGGGTCCCTCTGAAGGGATACAGTCCTTCACAGACTGTTCCAGTGTGGGCCTTTCCCACGAGCTGCTGTTCCTGCCAGAAAACCTGCTCCTGGCATGGGCTCCTCTTCCAGGGCCATCGTTTCTGCTCCAGCATGGGCTCTCCACAGACTGCAACTTCCTTCAGGGCACATCCTCCTGCTCAGTGTGGGCCACTCCAGGGGCTGCAGGTGGATCTCTGCTCCCTCCATGGACCTCCATGGGCTGCAGGGGCACAGCTGCCTCACCATGGTCTTCTCCAGAGGCTGCCAGTGAATCTCACCTCTGGTGCTTAAACACCTCCTCCTGCTCCTCCACTGATGTTGGGGTATGCAGAGTTGATTCCCACATATTTTTCTCTCTCTACACTCTCACAACTGCTGCAGTGTGGTTTTTCGCATTCCTTAACTATCTTATCTCTGAGGTGCCACCAGCTTCACTGATGAGCTCAGCTTTGGCCAAGGATGGGCCTGTTTTGGAGCAAGCTGGGTCTGGCTGTGTCCAACTCAGGGGCAGTCCCTGGCCTCTTCTCACACACAAGCCACCTCTGCAGCCCCGGCTACCAAAACCTTGCCCTCTGAGTCCAATACAGTGGCCAAACAGAAACTCTGCCATTAACTTAACACCTAATCTCAAGATGCAGAGCATATAAAAACCCAAGTCATAAATGTCAGCCTTCAATGCTTTAGTGCATAATCTCTTGATCCCCTTTCTGCCCCTGAAATATCAAGCCTACCAGAAATTCCAGTTATTTCCAAGAAAAACCTCATTAGGCTATTCTATCCAATGCCAAGATCATAAATCTGGGATAAAAGACTCCTGATGTTCCACGCAATTCTATAAATAGCATTTTAGTCTAAATTGGAAGAGTGCTTTGGAGCAAAGGCTCCACATCATCTCTATTTACTGTTCTCCAGTTTGTGCTGGGAAGCGACTTGGAAATATGCAAAGCTGGATTCCTTCCAGGTTCAACTGTCTGGGAGATGCACTCCTACCTCCAAGTTATGTTCTACCCAAAGGATAAGGCCAAGGCTTGACCTACCCTGGAAAAAACTGCCGAAATGCAGAGGAATGTTGAATTCCCAGCTTTCCTCTCTCCATCTCTGCCCCCAATGCCACTCTCCCTGCCAGCACGGACACAGTCCACGAGCCACTGCTATGTTAAATGCCCAGCCCAGGCCTCAGCACAGTTGTCCTTTGATTTGCTAAGTATATTTGCTCATTCCTCCTTTTAGAGCTTATCTGCACTATTTATAGAATGGCTTTACGTTCTTATTAGTTGCCAGACAATGATTTTTAATACATGTTCCATCACTACAAACACTCCTCTGCAAAGCTTTACACATTATGTAAAACAGGCAATTATCACTGCACAGATTAGAAGGTCATTCCAACGCCTATAAACTAAATAGTAGTGGGAATTGGAGTCTGTGCAGCTTATTTTCTTTTTCACCTATAGGCTTGGCAAGCTTCAGGCTAGAATTCATCCCACGTATTTCAAAACCTAGCCAGGGTACTAATTCACGGCACAGAATTGACAAAAACATATCTTTGATTTGTGCAATGTGTGATCCACACTACAGTCTGCGAACACAACATTTTCTTTTACCCAGTGATGTGACATGGTGGCTTCAAGACTTGATGCAGCTGCAGCATAGATGGGGAAATTTTTCAAAACATTTAAAAGTCTTTTCAATGTACAGCTGTCACCAGAAAAAGGAAAGGATTAGTCAGGTTTTTTTCTTTATAGAAGGAGAAAAATTAGGACACAGTGCAATGGTGCAGCCATTTATACAACACACAGCAAAGTGCAACGCCTGTTGAAATTAGCAGTATATTGCACACTGGGGAGCCCTGGAAGCATCCCAGAAACACCCAACACTTGAAAGTGATGAAGAATTGTTCCACCAATCCAAACAATGTGACTTTAAACGAAACAGAAAATATTTCTCTAGGAAAGAGCAGAGCGTATTCAAGTTACCAAAGTCCCTTCATTAGCACAAACAGTATTTCCTTTTCTATCAGCAAGAGGGAATCTCAGATCAAGGCAATTTCTCACATTCCAGTTGAGACCTGTGAACTGCACTATAACCACGTCCTTCAGACTCCTGCTATTTCCCTACTCAAAAATGAGGTTTAGTAACAAAAGCTTCACTCCCATTCTGTGACAGGAATCAGTAAACCAAAATTATTAATTCAAACCTTGAAGGATCTATTTCTAAAAAATAAGCCTGAAACAGCCTCTGTAAGATAATTCTGACTAACTGGAGATAAAAAAGGGCTTGGAGAGTGCCCTGTAGTCAAAATATTCTGGGGAAAAAATTAGCACATAGTGATATGGTGAAACTTGCCTATTCACATCCATGTTCCCCTCCAAATGCTTACATATTCATCTTGCTTGGTATATTAGGTAAATCTCAAAAGAAAAATGTCTCATCTAAAAACAAGGGAAAGGAAAAACAACTGATTTCCCCTTCAGTTTCCAGGGAATAAAAATATTTGCCAGTTGGTAAATGCAGAAAGTTTTGTGCGATCTGACTCGCCCACAAAACTTACAGGACTTTGCTATTTGCTTTTGGAAAAATAATAGTCAGAAAGGTTACATTTGAAGACTTCATGTTCAGATATAACTGGTGCCTGCAGTGGCGCAGGGAGGGGAACGTGCAGCCATCACTTACACCACCGTAACATGAATGCTAAGAAAGAGACACTTGATTCTTAGATCCTTTAATAGAAACCTATTTTTCAATGGTGAATTAAAGCACAGGGAAATAAGAAGATTGCTTTTCCTAGTATTCCACTTACATTTCATTAATATCTGCATTAGACCGTAACAGTCCTCTGGCTAATGTGCCATAGGAGTGGAGCATCCGGACTGTGATAATGTGTTGTTCAGAAAGCACAACAGTGCCAGACAAAAAATCACTGTTAAAAAAAGAAAAAACAACACACCAAACAAACAACAAAACCCATTAACACACACACTGGGGGAAGGGAGGGAAAAATATCAACTGCAGCACACAACTTTCACTCCCCAAGGACGTACAGTTTCAATCATGTGGATCAGGATACCTGGCTTAAAAGCTACAAACCCCAAGGTCTCCAGAACACCCTGAGACTAAAGGAACAGTTAAACCCTATCTTGCAGAATTATTGCTCAAACTGCCAATTCCATGTGAAGCGTGCACTCGAGCTGCTCCCAGTGGTGGCAGAGAACACCTTCAACGCAGCAGTGGTATCGGGCAAACAAGAGTATCCAAAGCCCAGGAGCTGAATATCCATAGGATTCCCCACATGGACAGAACCTGCTCACAGGAGCTGTGGCCAGTCAGCCCAGACTCATTCTGCACCAAAGCCCACTTGCACACACAGAGCCCTCGTGGCTGGCAGGGCCCAAGATTTATACCCCGGCTTGGGGGGCAGAGTTAAGTGACCATGACACCTGACACGGGGGGTGTGATCTTCTCCTGGAGAGAAGTGTGTGCAATCACGTGCCTGCACATCTATTTCCTTTTACTTGTTTCAGTGTGTTGTCATGTAATAATGCTACAGAAAATAACAGCAGGGGAAAAAACCTCCATCACCTGGGACATGATGCAGAAGGGAGTAGAATCTGTTCCTTGAGGAAATAATTTTCACCAAGGACCTGCCCCCTCCAGGTACTACTAAAAATGCTTTGTTAGCTTCTTTACTAGCAAGGAGACAGCAGCAGTCCTGGGCATCTGTGTACTTATTTTCTCATTTCCACCAAGAATTTAATTAACTGACATGAATTAAGTTTTCTGTTTGATCTGGAAATTCAGTTCCAATTAACATTTTTCTGGATAGTTTAATACTAATGCTGACAGATAATTTCCTTTAGAAGAAACTGCTTGGACTTACAACCAGAAGGACGAAATAGTGGAAACTAATCCACTGAAAAACCAATATTTTTATTTGCTGTTAGACAAGATTAACTAAAAAAAAAAAATTGCTTTGATAGCTGATTAAAGAAGTCTGGATGCTTTCCTTACAAGCTATACCAAAAGATCTAAAAGCTCAACAGGACAAAAATACTTTGAAGAAGCCAGATAAGATGTCCAAGGAAGTTGTGAAATGTCAATATACACCAAAGCACTGTCTAAGCCACCCAACTGCTGTAATTATCTGTTACAGAAAATGTCCAGCTGGGACCCTGTCACTTTGAAATATTCACCACATTTTAAGTTATTGAAAACAAACAGGCAATGTTATTTATCTCTGCACCATTGATTAATCGTATCCACTGCAATTTAACAAACAAAACTGTCACCTTTTCAAGCTTTTTAAATAAATTCTGTATAAGCTTCCCAATTAGCAAACATGGACATTACCATTCATATTTAACACTGGATTCCGAATTCCATACGCATGAGGATAAAATGCTGGAAACTTAAGAATTTAACACATTAAAAAAAATTAGATGACCTCTCATTGTTTTAAGTGTGCACATCTCGACAGCACAAGTTTTTCTTCAAGGAAAGGAATATACTTGTTCACGTAAAATAACATCACCATTGCCCTTTGACAGTCAGTAAGAAGAAAAAAGTTCTACATGCTTGAAACAGCACAATTGCCATCCCACCAAAAATCAAGATCAGGAAAATATGTTTGCCTGAATTATGAGAATGGAAGACAGAGAATGAGGCTTGTTTTTCAAGATCCTTCAGGCAGAGCTTCCCGGCCTTTTCTCAGAAGTCTCCAAACAAAAACTAAAATGTCTTAGTTGTAAAATTCACACATTGATAGAAGCACAAGAGCCAGCAGAGAAGGAAAGGCACAGGACACAAACACCTTTTTGCCATGTTCAGATCCACACTTGAGATCTTGGCTCTACTGCAAACATAGTGGACAAATGCCTCAGGCAACACAGAATCTTTGTGGCAGCTGGAGTATCACTGAAACCAGAGAGCCAAATATACTCATCCTACCAGCTCGAGCTCAAATCCACGTAACCCATTTATCTTCCCAAATGTTAAGCAAAAAGTTGAATGAATCATTAACTATCCTCTTCTTTCAAGGAACCTAACAGATTCACCTTGTTTTCAGCTGCCCTTTCCACCCAGCTGCCAGGTCCCTCCTGCTTGCAGTGAAACCAGGCCAGAGTTTGCAGATCCCTACACACCACACACAGCAAGTCAGATCAGCTTCAGTGATGCCAAAACAGCTGTGCTGATGTACACAGAACTGAATTTCTGGCCCATCTAGCAGAAACATCACCGCAAACCTGTTGTGCTCCTCCCTATTACACTACTGCACTGTTCCCTACCTTTCCTTCTTTTTCAGACCTACTTGTATAGGAATATTTTATGTTAAGCTCCCACATTCCCCATGTGCTACAAAATTTCTCACTAAAATTGTATTTCAGAAATATTGATAATATTACAGCTGAGAATTCATGGGTTTAGAGTCACACTTTCCCAAAAATAACCCCAAGACATAGGGGAATAACAAATCATGGTAGGAAGGTGAAGATGAGTTGCCTCCGCTGTGCTTACCTGCTTGTAAATTAGCTCATTTCAGGTGACTAACATTACTGCACAAATAGAGAACAACTAGTGCTTTTCTCTGTAGTTCCTCCATAGGTAAATGAATTCTAGCTGTCTGTATTAATTTTGTTATGCCACAGAGCAATTCCCAAGATACAACATCTATAGACTTTGTTTAATGATGCTGCCCACCTAATAACCACACAGACACTAAAGTAAGCCATTAACAGCTACATACGGTGAAGCAGCACCAGGACCTTTCTTAATCACTGCAGCTGGCATTACACAAAGGAGAAGAATAAAATTTCAAACGAAGTACAAAGGCAATAAAATGTCAGGATAAGAAATTCAATAGAAAAACCACAGTGTATGTGTAACCCATGAAAGTTACTACCATTTAAAGTGAGACATAGCAAATGACAGCCACAGAAATAGAGTATTTTAGGTAAAAACGCTCTAGATGAGTCACTGTGTGTCCAGCTGTGCAGTGATCCAACTGTATTATTACTTGCTTGTGTGTGTATCATCCTGAGGTGAATACCTCACACTCCAGCAGAAGAAGTCCCACCAGCATTTCCCACTAGCCTCAGCCAGTGGGAACACTGAAAGAAGGTTGTCCCCACGGATTCAGTCCCATCCCACTGCTGGCTCCTCCTTGGAGCTCACAAGCACCTCTGTGGAACTGCACCAGCAGGTGGATCAGTTAAACTGACCAAGGTTACAGGAGTTCAACCAGAACAAAATCTCCCATTTTGCACTCCAAACCACTGCACGGCTACACAAACGCAGGTGAAGCACTGTGGGGATTTGAACTGGGATGAAAAGTGAGCAGCAGAGGCAAAGCAGGAGGAGTCATTTCTGCCGGCATTAATTATTTGTGAAACCACGGCTGAAACTTTAACACAAATAATGTCAAACTGTTGAAATAGTTAAATTCTGTCACACTGGTAGAAACTTAGCCACAGTAAATTATGAATTGAAGCTGTGTACATGGACTGATGAGCTGCACAGTACAATACATTATCTTGACTGTGATGGGCAGAATTTCATATTTAATGACAAAAAAAAGAGAGAGATTTAACTCCCTGCTTGCAGCTCATTGAAGAGCTCGTGAATTTTTATTAACTTGGCTCTTCTGGCCAGTCTCCTTTAAAAAATGAAGTAATTCAAGAACAGGTATATGAGTCTAGAGAAACTTTTACTTCTAATCCAGCATTTATCAGTTAAAATACTCAACCTGGATTATAACAGTATTATACAAAGAAATAAAATAAGAAATTCAGGTAACCCTGGAGCCTCCCATAAGGGGCAAAATTCTCAGCCTTCCGTGCAAAGATGTTACAACAAACAGAAAACCAAAGGATTGAAGAAAGTTTCCCATATTTCCCTAGATGCCTCAAGGGAATGTATTTTATTTGAGTACACTTTTCCCCTACTATCACCAAAGGTAAAGAGAAACACCACAACTACTTGATGTGGGACCTTTATTTTATTTTCTCCATCTTGCAACTAATCATCTTAGTCCACTCCCAGAGAAACAAACCAAAAAAAGCACTGTCCATTTTTTGTCAAGTCTAAGTCTGAAATACAAGGTACCACCACGGTACTGTCTGCAGTGAATCCAGGCAGTAACTTCCCAAGTGTCATTTATTGCTGGAGAATTTAAACATAGTTATCCTTGGCTGGCCCAAAATTTACACATCTCATAGGCCCAAACAGTCCAGTGATCAAACATATGCCTCCTCTTGCATTCCATTAAAAAAAAAAAAAAAAAATCAAACCAAAGTTTTTTCTCAGTTTTCTCTCTCTCACACTGAAATACTGCATTCCTTTTTTATTCTGTGATTTCAATTTAGTTGTCCCATCTGCTAGAAGTGTTTTAATACAACGTCTCTTTTTATATCCTAACATCAAGGTGATGTTGTCAATTAAGTTCTGCTGTAGCCATCTGTAAGAGGAAGAAGGGAGGAAAGAAGTAAACATGAGTATTTCTTCATTAATTTTAAACAACCTGGATTTCAACCAGGATTTTAGTGACGGAAAAAAAGAAAATAATTAGTAGATTTATATTCTACATGGATTTCTCTAGGAAAAGTAACATTTGAACTATTTTTTAAAATTCAGAAAGGTTTCACATCTCATTAAATGTTTGGCTTCAAATTAGAACACCTGTCAAGAGAATTTTATACTGGCATGATTTATCATTTTATTCAATGCAGACTTTCAATTTCATAAATAAAATAATGGCAACCTTTTAGATTTCTTCACAACTTCATGTTCACCTTCAAACTTACAGGGCATGTAAAGTGTTACCCCTCTGACAATAAATGACTAGTGGTAATTTATTCCTCTAAATCGGGTATCATCTTAATACGGTAAGGGTCTGGAGTTTCCCTTAGCTTTCCAAAAACTAAACCCATAAAAACCAAACAATAAACTCTACACACTCAACTTCACTGCAATTGGAAGACTATGGAAAATAATTATAGAACTTTTTTCCTAAAAAAACTGAGTAATTCAATTTTTAAACAGCACAAGATTAAATAAAGTATGGAAACATGAGACATTATAAATCAAAACTTACTGTTCAGCTCACTTCATGTATTCACTAAGCAAGCCTCCCAGGCCTGCTGAAGGATTTTCTGATGTTAGCCTCAACAGTCAGACTGAAGACAAAACCAGAACCACGGGTCTTGCACTGGGAGACAAAGTGGATACTCATGCTCACACTGCCTAACTCTTTGCAGGATTTAGTCTTGTAAACCACCTATTTATCAACCTCTTATGATACAGAAAATTAAATTTAATTTAACTTGTGGCATAGGTCACAGCCACAATGAAAACGGACTGGCCCATAAAAAAAACAAAATTAGACTCCACAACTCTGTCAGGCTGTTCAGCTACCCCATTAAATCCACATTTCAACCCATGAAGCATTAGTAATGGAGTTCTTTTAAATGGCATTCTGCAGGAATTTCTTCTGCAGGGAATCATGAGGCAACTCCATAGTAGCTGTGCTTACTGCAGACCTTATAACAAGCTTCTGATGTTGCATGATGGATGCAAAAAGACACTCTCTTGACTATTAATTGTGCTTCTAAGCCTCAGTCTGAAAATAAATCTTGGGAAAATTGGAGGGCAGAGGAATCCTCTCCCCCACAACCTTATGTCCTAGTTATAAAAACAGTTACGTGGTTAGGACCTTCAGTCTTAAAGAAGTTTTTAACTTGATACTGCATATGAAACACGCAATTAATACACCATGCTCCTTTGTGACATTTACCTCCCAAGAAATTATATTCCAATGAAAACACTTTTTAAAGGGAAAGAGGAGGATGCACTTGAGGAGTGGGATTTAAAATCTTTACAGTTTAGTAACACCAGTCTGAAAGCACTTTGGTAAACACTTCACACATCATCCCCCATGTCTCAATGGATTCACCTCACATTCACAGTGGGCTTCCTAGCAACTCTTCTTTTACAAGTCCATTTTTCTATTTACTGAAAACAATACTGAGAATGAGTCATTTCTGCAGAATACAGCCCTTCATGTACACCAGATGCCTAACGTTGCACGCTGTGAAGAAAAAAAACCGTAATGTCTACTCAAATTACTGTATTTATCACCAAAAACCGTCAGCATTTTGCATCTTTTGTAAATGTTTTCTTCAGAATACTTGAATGGTTTTTAATGTTAAGATCTTAACACTGCTTGTCAAAGTGCACTACCAGGTTCTAGAAGAGCTAACAGCTAATTAGCTCAGTTAGTAGCAGCTTGAGAATACCATCCAAACAATGACCAAAATTAACGTCTTTTAACAAGCGAGTAAAACAAATACAAACCCTCAAAGCTTTAGAACTGAGAAAGAGCATTTCCTCATATTTTTCAAAGCTTTCCCTTTCAGTTCCATTGAATCTGTTCCTATAAATAAGTATTTTTAAGGGTTTTGGTGTTACATCTTTTTAAGCAATTCTTACAGTAGTTCTATAAAAATCCTGCCTGACTGGTGAGGTACGTGCAGAACAGACAAGTAGAACTTCTGCCCCTTCGTCCTTCTCCGGAAGCAGCACAAATCAAAAATGAACAGTGAGCAGTGCTGAGGTCGAGTAATTCACTGGGATGAAATTATACAACTCTTGGGGGGATGTTCAACCAATCACTGCAGAATCTAAGGAAGCAATTTGGAAGCTTGCCTTTTTTTCTTTCAGAGTAAGAGGGTAACAGCCGAGCCCAGTTCTACCTTCACTCCTTTTGTTTACTTACAGAGATGTTTCATTAACAGACTTGTTACAATTAGAGCAGCCTGATGTTATTTTTGAATGCTTTGAAATAAAAGTACTTGCCTATAGCCACACATTACACATACGAGCAGAAGAGAAAAATGACACAGTAACAGGCAGATGCTGTAAATCTTAAATTATTCACAACCTATTCAATACAAAATAAACTGGTCCCATAAAATTAATTCTAATAAGAAAGGAATGAAATTTTATGTTATCCCCTCAAATTATTTAGTTCCTCTGCAAACCAAATATTTAGCAGTTACAAATAATTAAGATGTAGAAGACAGAAGAAGTGCTTAATCAGTTCCTAATTAGAAACATGTGCCAGATACCACAAAGGATGGCACTACTTTAGCAAAGAAAAAACAAATGCTCAACACACTGAAGTAAAGAAGAACAGCATTTAACATCAATTAATTTCAAACAATCATTGATTATTTCAAGTAGGTTTTCATACACTTGCAAGAGGCATTTCAGATTTTGAAGTTAGTTGTAATCTAGAAATAATCTAACTGTAAAATCTAACCAGCAGTGCAGCTCTATACTTCCAGCCTCTTATTTCCATAAGTACTAAAGAAGCCTATTTTTGCTCTTATTCTCATTTAGAGCATTAAGACTCTAAAAACAATTTTGATGGGCTTACACAGAATACAGCTGCTATTTTCACAACCTGAGCTCTCTTGACAACAAAAACATTTTTACCACAAAAACAAAAAAAAAAGGAAAATCTTTAGTACCACACTAACAGTTACAGATGCTGACAAACTCAGTTTTCACCATAATAAACGTCACTGGGATTCTCCTCGGGAAAGCTGCAGTTGCAAAAACGATAATAATTAGGCTTAATATAGTTCTGCCAAATTACGGCAGCTGTACATCCCATAACAAAGAACATTTTTAAGTATCAAGTATGCAATTTAACTACAACCAAACTCCAAAATATTTCTGATTCACGGCAAGTTACTGAGAACACTGAATATATCCCAGAGCTGCTCTTACCTTTCCTGGCAGCATCTGTTCTCCGTCTTGCTGGCGACACCAGATCCTTTACAATCTGTAGCACTTGAATCATTGCTCGTTAGCAAGATCAAAGGAACAAGGTGCTCCTCTAAAATTCCAACAGGTTTCATTACTACACTTTATTGCATGGCTGTCTTCAGTATGCTCAAGCAAAACTGATGCAGGAAGGACTCATCTACCTTCACAGGAAGATTTCTGCCTGACGACTCTACAGGCTGAGGTGATGGATTTAAAGTGACTTCGGCACAAGGAGGCAAAAAAACGCAAGCAGTCCTAAATGTATTTCTACAGAACATTTTAGAATTATTTACTGCAGAGAATGCATACTGATTTCTCTAAATAAAGTTTAAAGGAAACGTTCACAAAGTGGCTAAAGAAAAAAAATCCCCCTTGAAATGACTGCCGACAGATGCAGCGTGCTCCCCTAGGCTCAGTAACTAAGAAGTGTGCCTGCATCCTCTTTTCAAGTCTGTCTCAATTCATGAAATTTCACGTAATGCTTAAAGAAAGACTCCGGTGCAGTGCAAAGCCAGCGTCAGACCCACCAACAGAACTAAAATTAAACCCAGCCTGCAAAAACTCCATCAGGCATAAGCAAGCTCCTGCTAAAGACAGTCATTGGGTTCCTTTTCTCCCCCCTCAAACAGAAACCTCTGACACCCTTGTACGTGACAGGAATTCTCACACACCGGGAGGCACGCTGGAAATCCTGGGAGTATTTCAGGCATTCTCTCACCCACCACCAGAGGCCCAGAGAACTATTTCAGCAAAGGTATTGTCATTACTTCTGTCAGGTAATTTCAGGCAGACAGATTGCTGTATGTGCCCTGCAACATTTTTAATGCCATTTGGAAAACATACAAAGACTCTTCAGAAGTGCCTTTTGTCAAAGCCTCTGCAGAGCTAACCCAAAAAAAAAAAAAAAAAATCATGAGGAATTATGTTTTATGTGATCACTTTAAATAACTGTCAGGCCTGAAGAGGCTCTGTGAACACTTCAGAAAACCAAATTCCTATGTAGCTCTGCAATGCCTTGCACACACAGAGATCGATTTAGGAAGTCAACTACATGTTCTGAAAACCATAACATTAAAACAAACCACAGGCCACATGCTCCGGCCTTTAGACCTTCTGTTCCCATTGCTTAAGTGAGGGGGAGAAGACGTCATCTCTTTCCATTTTTCCATTTCCAGCTGCTCATCACAAGCATTTCAGATTTTAAGATTTACCGGCGTATTTATCCACGTCCATGTCAGTCTCTTGAATCACACAGAGCACAGAAAGACAAACTATGTCTGTTATGTCAGTCTCATTCGCAGCCTGCCCACTAATCTCTGCCAGAAGGAAGAGCAACCCAAAGTTCCATCGTATTTGGTTAGGCAAAACAAAGACAAGTAAAATCCTTCTCCCTGCCAAGCTGTCCGATTTCTTCTCCCACTCTGCAAACATTCAGGTGTCCACCCAAGAGGAAGCTTGTAGACACGCTGTGCAACTATGACTTATCCCTTCCTCAAAAAGGATTCTTCAAAATGTTACAGACAGAATCCTCAACTCTTCTGTATTAAGAGTAATTTCTAACTCCTGGACGTAAAGTTAAATTCCAGGTTTAAGACTAATGACTTTATACCTAGAGAGGTTTGGAGAAGATTAACTACAAGCAGGCCCTTCCAGAATAACTATAATTTCAGAACATTTAAATAAGGTGTAAAATGCAGGGTTGTGCAGTAAGGTTTATCTGGAGGTCCTTTATTTAATAATCCAGTGCTCAAAACTGCTATTTGAAGAACTTTTTCTATGATTATCTTGCCATGATGTGTTTGTTCTTTATTTAGTTGGGTAATCCAACAACTTATCTTCAAGTCACAGATATAAAACTATAGGAATATCATTACTTGCAACTATATTACACTGCAAATTTTCTCTAAAAAACTGACTTCTAAGTTCAGGGTGAACACAACTACTACAGAACTACTAAACTTTCAGTGGTCCTTATATAAACATACCATGGATAGGAGGAAAAAGGAAGAAAGAAAAAAGAGAAGTAAGGCTGAATAAAATATTCAGCAATAACATCCACTTGGCCATCCAATGCAAGAATATACCTTGCAGATACTACTACTGATTTTTAAATGAACTTGTTTATCTCATTTCTACAGCAACGTTCTCAAGTGCTGAACAAGGAGAGGATGGTGGACTGACAAAGATTAACAGTTGAGAAGAGGCAGCAAAGGAAGACAGGACTAGAAGGCATGACTTGTACTTACTTTTGTGAAAAAATATTTTAAAATTAAGAAATTAAGCACTTCAGTACCTATTCCCAACTGCAAAAAGGAAGTCATTCCTTTTTCTTCCCAACTATCCCTTATCCTGACGGTACAAGTCCCTGTCCTCTCTTTAAAAGAGAGACACACAAGAACTTCAAGACTAGAAGCCATTTTCACCCACACCTGCCTTCCTCAACATGAAACAGTTTCCAAAGGTGGTATGCACAGTAGTTTCCCTCTCTTCTTTGCTGTGACAATTGGCACATAGAAAAAAAACTGAAAAAACAAGCAAAGCCTCAAAATTAATTCAGGAAAATGTAAACAACATTCCATGTGCAATGTAAAGAAAATGGTGCAAGTCTGAAGCAGGCATGATAAACAAGAAATTTCAACTAATCACTGAAACTCTGAAGAATCACACAAAAAGCTTGGTGGCTGCTATTTGTCTTTCCTCAAATCAATTCATACACCCAGACAGTAACACTAAACCTGCTTTAGGATAGAGGCAATACCAAAAAGACGTCTAGAAATAAAACACACTAACTAGTTAAATTGTGTAATTTCATCGGTTACTCATGAGTCAGAACTTGGTTATAGTTCACTCTTATCTTTGATACTGAACCAACTGATACTTCCATACAATCTGTCACTACAACTGCCACCTCTCAGACCACACATCCTGACAAAACACCCACGGTGGGCAAGGATACACCAGATGGAAGTTCACAGCAATTCTGACACAGATACACAAGGTGAACCACAAAGAAACCATGTCATAAATTTAGTGTAACAATTTGAGAAGATTCTGTTTGAGGAAAAACAGTAATGCTACATATTCAATGCATACAACATGGATCTCTGCCAGGCATTTTTCCTCTTCAACAGCGAGCTTGCTAAGCAATATGTGCTTGATGATGTTCTTGGATTTTGCTTTTCTTCCTTGACTTCAAAATTGTAGGGAATACAGAAATACATGCACGTTATCAACCTGATGAAATACACTGGTATTGAAAGGAATGATGCCTTAGGTTTTAACTTTTATATTTTTCAAATCCTGCATTCCCAGTGTGTAACTCTGCAGTGTCCTGCAGCCTGTGAGCTGCTGCTCTCTCATGCTGAGACAGACAGAACAAAGCCTCTCCAGGCTGCTCTCCAAGGACACCCAGCCCGGCCTAGGCCCAAAATGTGTAACCCAGCATCTTGAGAAGGGGGGCAAGCTGAGGGGAAATTACATCATTAGGTAAAGTTTAATTGGAGAATTTATACTGATATGCAAATGGACCAAACCTATAAAAGTGTGAAGAACTCATGACTCGTCATCCATCTTGGGTGTAGCCTTTGGCCTGCCCAGGGTGTGCCTCTGAAGGCCTTTCAAATAAATATCCACCTTTATTCCCTGACTCCTGTCTAGTCTCTGTTTCCAGGCTGGCCTCTTTAGGCATCAGGAACAGTTAACAGGATGGGATGGATCACTGTGTACAGCACTTGATCTCTCCTAAGCATAATAAAAAAAATTACCTGCATCCTGATTAGTCAGCTACCATAATTCAGAATAAAAATGCTTCCGTTAACATAATTATAATTAACTGATCTTTGGAAGCAGTTCTTTTTCATGAAGCATATTGCCAGGAGGTAACACATTTACAGCACAAATGATGCTGCAGAAGGATGGCTCAGTGGGTATTTGTCAAAGGTATTTGACGGGGGTGGGGAAAATCAGAATTTAAGTCTGAGGAAGACTTAATATTTTCTCTTTCACTCTCTTCTTCTAATCTGTAACGTTTATATATTCCCAGCATTCTGTCTAGGCTATTAAAAAACCATCACGAACCCTCGGGGTTTTCCCAGGCAGCACTGCAGCTACCTAAAAAGTGCCTGCTTGTGTCCTCATTTACAGAAAGATGTACAAGCTACTAACAGAAAAAAACCCCAACCCACTGCAATGGCTTGAGGGCTTTCATTCATCGGAACAATAGCCCTGCCCACATTTGAGCTGAGATATGAAGTTACTGTCACTGGTCTTTCTCCATCTCGTATCAACCTGAACTCTCCAGAATTCAGGTATTCTGCACACAGATTATTCCCCACATCTCTGCAGAAACCTGTGCAGGTCTGGCTTCATTATCCTACCCTATGTTCCCCATAGCCAGAACTATGTCCTCTTCCCTAACTGCTAGACTCTACACATGGTTAAGATGCCAAGCTTTCAGGCCCCACAACAAAATGGCCAGGAAAGTCCCAGCCCAGAGCAGTTCTGTCACTAAAGTTTCAATGCCAGCAGGATCAAGCCTTAAGTGCTCTAGAAAGCAAATAAATACAGGAAACACTTCTGCTGGTGTCTCTAGCTCTGCGATAGAGCAAAGTCTGACGTTAGAGGAAGGAGACAAGGATTTACAACAGAGCAGGGTGCATTTGCTCTTTGGACCCTCCTTTCTAGGCTGTGACAGCCAGGTGTTTCATCATGGTACGAGTCAACAGGGCTGTCCCAGCAGGACTGTCTGTAACAGGGGCTGTAAAAACTCCAGTGCTGTTGAAAGTGAGGGCAGCTGCTCTTAATGACCCATTGGAATGTTTGCTTTAAAAGCTGCAGTTTCAGAAATCACACATGGCACAACTGCTTCATCGTCCCTCCCACATCTTAGCAAAGGGGCTCACAAAATGACGATGATTTTCCCATCAGGATCAACTATCTCATATGCGGGATAAAAGTTTTCAAGAATAGATAAACGGATTAACGAAATACAAGTCAGGCATATTAGCTGGGAAAAGATTCTTTAAGTATCAATTAGAAGGAAGAGGATATTACAAGAACATTTGCATAGTCCCTTACAAAAAAAACAGCTTATTTCTTGGAAAAACAATAAATTCAGATAGTCTATCCAGTAGCTAAGACAAATACCTTAACTATCCACAGAAACATTTTGTTTTATGATACTCCTCTCTGACTTTTCCTGTCACAATGGGTCTTCCAATTATTATCTCAAAACAATTAGGTATTGAGCTCTAAGAGAGGCAATATATCATAATACAAATTACAGCTGCTATAAAATAAGTTACCTATTGTTTCTCACTAATATTTTGAATTAATTTTTCCAATCTCTGAACTGAAGTCTACAGTTTTCATTAAGTTTTAAATAATCCATTGTAGTTGGAAGAGAATTCTAGAGTTCCAGATCAATAACTAACTGTCCCCATAAATCTCTGAAACTTTAAATTCTTAATCTTCATTATTTTCTACAGATCATTCTTTGAAGCGTGAAAGAGGCAAAAAAAAGAAAACCTAATGCTCTCAAGAATTCCTGTGTGAAATTGTGATAGCCTTTCTTGTAAAAATGTTTGCACCAGTGCTACAACTCCATTTATTATTCAGGAGCTCATTTTTCAAAAATGACTGCTTTTAGCTATGCATTTTGCAAAGCATCCATAAAAATACATAAACATCCTCACCATCTTCTCAATGGTCCTTCAGAGTCAGTAACTGCTTAATCCAACAGAATTTGCATCCACTTAGGAATTCTTTTTTCTTCATTTCTAGCAGGTTTGCTACCAATTTTAAAGCATGAAACTATGGCCGACATTTTTAAAAGAACCTGACGTAGATCTATAATCCTTATTTAGAAGGCATCTTTTTGGGAACAGAAAGTTGCTTGATCTAAAGGCTGGGAAAGTAATAATTTCAAGAGAAAGATTTTTTTTTAAAGTCTGGGCTTTTTTACACTTTAAACATACAAGAAAGCTGTTGATTAAATTCAGATGATGGAAAACTTCAATAAATCGTCAATGAAATTAATTCTACCTATTCCAGGAAAAAACCCCTATAAACCCAAAATAGAAAAACAAATGCTATAACTGGGAAAAAGAGAAGGCAGAAAAACACAGGGCCACATTCTGCAGAACTTACTGCACACAGTGCAGGAAAACTACACATTGCATAATCCCATCCCTGCTCAATGCTCTCACTGTTACCTTTCTTGCAGCAGTTTTCACCCCCTCAGCTCTTGCTACAACACATTCTGCAAGCGGATCCAGACTGTAACAAGATAGACAGCAAGTTTCCCAGAGAGCCACAACGAAGCCAAGGGAACTGCCCGTGTAGATCACTTTTATCACCCTGATAACAGACGCCAAACACTAACGGAGACCAGTATCAGAAATCTGTGTTCACACAAGTATTGATGCACTCTCCCCACCACCAAAAAAAAAAAAAAATCTACAAAAAGGAAAAAAAGCACGTACAGATGTACAATTTATTTTTTCTTCCCAAAAAATATGTTTTATACCTGTCGCCTCCATGAGAAAAGTAAGGGTACTGCTTTGTCTTTGCTCATGTATTTTCTGTAGAATTGTACCACCAGATTTAGACATACAAGTGCATCTAAACTACACAGTTTACCAACAGCTCAAAGGGTTCCAAAAGCTCTTAGATATTTAACCCATGGGGACCTGGCAAAAGGAATAGCTCAGGCTGCAGTGTAGAATTCCTTAGATACACAGGTACTCCTGTCTTTTGGGCCTATGTGATTAGGATTGTGTTAAGCAAGCTACAAGGAGTTATGAAAATGAGTAAGAATAGAATGACAGATTCTTATTATTAATCTTCAAATTAATTCCATTGCTTTCTCCTCCCTCTCACACCATGCCCTTCAAAGGCCAAATGGTCACTTTATAAGGCTCATGAACTGGTCAAGAAAGCATCAAAAAAGCAAATGGAATTCCACTACCCCACCCCCCCACCAAAAAAAGGTTGTAGCGAAGCAGTCCATTTTAAATAATTGATAAAATAAGGTTTAGTGGGGTTTTTTTAAACAGGAGGAAGAAAGAGGATTCTAGTACAAGATCTCATCTCAGTGAATGCACACACCCCACAGAATTTCTCAGTCTTCCTCATATTAGATAGCAAGTTTTCATACAGCTTTAGGTGCAAATGAAGATTTTTCTGAGAAAAAAAAAGTTCCATACCAGAAGTCTCAAAAAGAAATCAGACATGAATGAAGTTGCAATTACAATAACATAAACTATTTAAAATATATTCCCCAACAATATGCAGTATTTCCTGCACTTGCAGCATTTCAAACAGAATATGCAGCAATTTTACACTGCCTGGATTTGGGTCATGGCTGTAGTGTTAATCGACAAATTTATCTTAAGCTAAAGGATATTATTAAATGTTCTGTCAAACCTAAGCACACAGAAAGAAGCTACACTAGTCATTAAAGACTTTTTTTGGTTTTGCAATATTAAACAAAAATCAAAACTACTACTATCCTACATGGGCTAATACTGAAGTCAAAGTACATTCATTAGTTTAATCAGGCAAAGATTCATAAAAGTGAATGTGTGTTTAATCCAAAGAAAGAAGAAAAATAAAAACTTTGCTTTTAATTTAAACCCTTACTTGGTTTCCTTTTGAAGAGGATATAAATGGGACTAATAATCTTGTGCCTCCCTGAGGCAGAGAAAAACTAGAAAATTCTATGTACTGTTATTTGTTAGTGTGATTAAATCCTTCACTGCATGTACATTTCTACGCTGATATTTAATCCAAGTAATAAAATGCAGCTGTAGAGAGGCACCAGGAAGAACATCAAACCTTATTAGTCCACTGCAAAATACACACTACTTTTATTAAGCCCATGTATTTGCAGGCATAGTTTGTGCAGCAAATAGCACATGGTGTGGCTTTCTGTCTCTGCAAGAAAAATCAAAACTTTTAAAACAAGTTCTTGAATACTCTGTAATAGGCTAACACTAAGGTAGCATCTAATCCCACAAATGCAGCCTACCTTAGGGATGAAAAAATGAAGATACACATTCAAAGGAAGAACAAATTCAACATTTCAAAAGCAGCCAATGGAAATTAACCCAAAGGTCACCCAGAGCAGAAGGGACCCACCCTCCTTTAAAAGGAAGCGTACCTGGGTCTGTTTGCTTCCTGCAGCTGTGTTGTAATGGGAAACACCATTACCTGTTCACTTTTAGACTTCTGCCTCCTGCTCTCCTACATTCACTCAGAAAATGCAGTCTTTCAAAGCAGATTTTAAATAACGTATTTTAAAAATCCAAGCTTAGCACTTGAATATGATAATCATGTTGACTGTGACTACTTAAGGTTAATGCTAGAGCTGTATTTGATATGTTTTCTGTCTAAGTGGCTGGTTGTGGCTACCTTTATGGTTATCTCTGTTTTCCCTCTGTTCTTACAACTGGATTTATTTAGTGCAAATTTGTAACGAGCAGGTCCCACTTCCTTCATATCGAGTCCTATTTCCCATAAAAACATACACATTGCAGTGTTCTCCTATTCCCTCATCAATGAAAAAATGGTGGAAACACCTGGGCATCTGAGACTTCTTTAGTCAGCTCCACCTTAAGACAATCACTTTATCCAAATGAAGAATGCCTTACCTACTTATTCCATGACGGGGAAAAGAGGAACCTACTACCACTGTCCCAGTTTTGGCAGATGGAAAACTGCAGTGTATTTACTGTTCTCTGTGTTCTCTGTAGCTGTAGAGAATTTAAAATCACGCACAGTTTCAGCCAACAACTGCCATGGTCCAGACAAGAAGGGTCGTCACTCTTCCCAGTATTACATTCAGGCACTGCAACCCAGCATTTTAACTCCCAGTGGCACTACACCAGTGCTAAAGGAACAGAACTGCCATCATCCCCCCTTGCAGCAGATTTATCCTTGAACTTGACCAGTTAAGTTTCACTGAATGACACCCAGGTAACCTGGCCTTGCTTTAACATCGTGGAAGTCCACTGAATGTACAGTGTTAAACAAAAACACAGATTGTGTTAGTTCTCCTAAATGGATATTCCACTTAATGATTGATTGCATTAAGAAGCGGGGAAAAAAACTCAAGAGCCTTACAGTGAGTTTCACATAAACATTATTTCTTTTCGTTTGTTTTGGTGCACAAGGAATAAATAAATATTGAAATGTCACTAAAAGTGACTCATTAGCCTTTGCTCTAAAAAGAAAACTTTCCTACCACATACTTAAAGCAAAACCTACAAATATTTTTGTCACTGCTTCTGACGTGGGGGGGGGGGGGGG